>JAFFST010045481.1:13796-24400 GCA_022414735.1 Noturus placidus
TCGCTGTTGACGACTTCAAACCATTTATTCCAAATAAAACGACTTAAGAGCAAGTTTACGAACTGTCACCTGTGACGTTGTGTTTACCCGACGTCATCCGCACTAATAGTTCACACGGCATTGAAGTAATGTTTATGAAACGTTGATATGGTTGTCGGCTTTTCCGAGTCGACAGGAGGTGTTCACACCTTTCAGCGTTGAGCATGGCGTCGTCTTCTGCTCTTTTAGCCCTGTGGGTGTGCTCGGCCGCTTGGGCAGGGGGTTTATGGCTCAATATTGCTGCTGTCTTTCACAGGTTGTGTGTCATTGACACCCGTGGTGGTTAGTCCAGAGGTGTGTGTATGTTTTTCTGACTCGGTTTCTGGAGGCCTTGAGGAGACCGCGGAGTTTCCTGCTGCTACCGCCGGGGATTTGGAGGCTACAGGTAGAACCGTGAGTCGGCAAAACACACACTACTGCTCGACTTTATTTTCCAACTCTCTCCTGTAATTGTACAGAAAACACATAACTGCCAAAGCCGACTGGATATTTCGACATGGGTTGACATATTTGAACAATATTTGGTGACCATGTTTTGAGGTATTTGTTTGGTAAGAAAGCCCCAAGTCCCTGAGGAGAAAAGTCAGTTTGTCTAGTTCTGAAGTGGCTTTTTTTTTTTCTTTTCTTCTCCACTTCTAGTGGAGTGTTTTTATTTCGAGTCCTTCGAAAGATTGCTGAGAAAGGTTAATAATGAATTAAACTATACATTTGTTTCCTTTATCTTTTTTATCCGAGAAGCTGAAGAGCCAGCTGAAAGTAGTTCGACTATGCAACTGCCATCAAAAGCTTCCCACCCTGCTGAGAAAAGAAAAACCCTAGTAGAAGCCATCACAGACAGACAGTCGAATGGTTTCCACTACAAATACCACTACAAACCATCAGCGGTTAACCATTAAATCCATTACCAGATGGTTTCCATGACGCATTAAGGACGTAATGGTATTATAACGTGCTACCAATAGAAAGCAAGAAATTACCAGTCGTCGTGTCTAAACATAACTTTTACGTTATTAGTTTGCAGAAAAAGAAAAGCAAATTTGACTATATACACTCACTATCCACTTTATTAGGAACGCCTTTACACTTGCTCTTTTATGCAGCCAGTACAATGCATGAAATCATGCAGATACACGTCAGGAGCAAACATCAGAAAGTGTGATCTCTGTGACTTTAACAAAGGTATGGTGGTTGGTGCCAGATTTGCTGGTTTGAGTATTTCAGAGACTGGGATTTTAACCTACAACTAGATTTTTGTGTGTGTGAAAGTGCCTTGCTGATGAGAGAGGTCAGTGGAAAATGGCCAGATTGGTTCAAGCTGCTAGGAAGGATGTAGTAACTCATAATCACTCTTTACAACCGTGGTGAGCGGAAAAGCATCTGGATGCATCTGGAGAGCTGGATGGGTTCACGAGGAGTACGCAATAGTGGACGGTGAGTGTATTATCACAACTGTCTTAATTTCTTTTGAAAAACAAGTCACATGGCACACCAGGGAATGTGAACTGATTCCCATGGTACTCGTCACGTGTGTACAGCTAAGCACCGGGCAGGTCTCTTGGGGCATTTAGGCTGTGATGCCTTTCAGCGACGTGGTGTTTCAATCTCAGACGAGCTTGAGTGAATAAAAATGAATCTTCTCACCAGTGATATTTATCTTCCAGTCAGTCTTGCATTTATCTCGTGTCTCTTTAAAGACAACCTTGTTTGTTGTAACGGACAGCTTGTCTCTCTTGCTGCTCTGAAAAAGAGCAGCTGTGTTGAGAGAACGCTGAACTGATGTGCGCTTTTGTGGTGAAACACGCCCTGGAATCGAAAAGAGAGCGAGAGAGAGAGAGAAATAAAACACTTCTCTCTTCAGTAGAGGAAGGTTTTCTCCCCTGTCATTCAATGAATAATGCAACACCGTCAATTATGGAGGTATTTTTTTTATTGTGTGAGCTGTGAATCTGACAGCAGCGAAAGCATGTGATTATTAGCTGGTGTTCACATGGGATTTGAAAGCAGCCTTTCCCACCTCCAACATGGAAAAGTGTGTGTGGATCTCACCTCTCTTACAGTGCTGGGAGCTGATCCGTTCTAATCCCTTTCCTTTTAAGAAGTCGAAAAATGAATCCTCGCTTTCAGTGATGAGTTCTCAGAGGAACCCGGTTTACAATGCCTGTATACAATGCCTATATAAAGCACTATGCAAGCTTTTCCCAGGTTTTCCCCTTAGTTATGATGTAATACTTGGCACAGTCAGTACGTTTACATGGACAACAATAATCCGATATGAACCCGATTAAGACGATACTCTGATTAAGAAACTACCATGTAAACAGTAATTATCGATGACCTTAATCCGATTAAGGTTATACTCGAAGTAAACACAAATGGAATTAAGACATGTGGAGTATTTCTGTTTTAGTCGCATTATGGAAGTGCGTTGCAGACATGTACACACCTTAATCACACTATTGATGTCGTGTGGGAGTTTTCACCGCATCTTGCAACAGGACACGTACACACACAGCAGTGCTCAACCATTTTACGGCAAACAAGAGAACACGGCTGCGTCCGAAACCACGTATGTACCTGTTATATAGTAGGAGAAATACATGTATTACATTGAAGCTCATGGCTTCAAGCAGATGTCTATTTGCACGTACAGCATGACAAACAATTAACTGAACTTGAAACTGTCTTAAAAATAAAAACACCCATAACTGTATACGGTACCATAACGAAGACCGACTGTATGTTGATACGTGAAATTCTGGAGGGAACGTCGGACAGCGTGGCGTGGGGACGTTATGACGTAATAATCGAAAAATGTAAAACAGGAACATGAAAGGAATATCCTAAAAGCAACTCATGTAAACACCTTAATCAGAATATTATCTTATTCCGAATAAGGTCAATAATTAGATGACTGCTGTATATGTAAACGTAGTCAGTGTTGCAAGTTAGCCTCCTTTAAAGTGACGCACTGAGCATTCCTGACACTCACTCCAGCCCTCATATTTTGACTCTCTTAATTATTCCTGAAACTATGTTGCAGTTGTTTCTGCTCTTTTGGTAGAAGTTCACACTTTAATTACGAATTGGTTTCATCTGATAAATAAATAGTGCAAATGTAAGTGAATGTTATGCGCCAAGCAATAGGCCCCTTTTTCTCAATATTATTACACCATCCATTTTTCTCACCGCTTATAAAATAGTACCGTATTTTCCGCACTATAAGGCGCACCTAAAAGCCTTAAATTTTCTCAAAAATCTGCCGTGCGCCTAATAATCCGGTGCGCCTTATGTGTGGACTGAGTTCCAAAATCTGTAAAAATGTTGTGCCACTTTGGTTGGCGTAACGACCGTATGCGCCTTATAACATGGTGCGCCTTATGTATTGGTCAAGTGCAGAAATAGACCCCGTAATTGAGACTGCGTCTTATACTCGCAATACGGTAATACATTGGACAAAATGATTTACATTATGACAAAACGATCACATCATGATTAGGGTTATTACAGTGTCATGGCTTCACAGTTAGTTACAGCATTTGATCCTACGGTGTCCTGGCTGTTGACATTTTCTAAATACTGATTAAAGTGTGTTTCTGTCTATTACGGTTTACCTGTTTACCGATCAAATAAGCCAGCTCAACCTAAATGTGAACTGCACTGAAAACCCTTTGGCTGTGTAATCCTTTACTGATGTAAACATTTTCCCCGGCTACCTCTGAAGCCACTCCTAGCATGTTCATAACTTTATCATCCATGACAACCCAAACCCACAGAGGAGCATAGCACCGCTGACGAACTAAACCAAGCAGCTATTTTTGGCTAGTTATAGCTCACTGCACCACCGTTCCTCACAGACACACTTATAATAAAAAATATTATTATTTAATTTGTAACAACAACGTGATAAATACTGACAGCACGAGAGATTTCTTTTAGAAAAGTCATTCTCAAAACCGTATTTCTGAGAATGATGAACAATTTGTGGATTTGATCTTTTTTGTTTGTTTACTATATACATAAGGACATGTGGACAGACTCTTGTACAAAGATTTAACAATACATTTTTTCCTTTCATGTTCACCCCGGCTTTGTGTGTTTTTTTTTTTTTTTTTTTAAATGGATGATTTAATACTGTGACGTTTTTTTAGTCAGTAGTAGTTTATCATTCCTGTTGTATCTGTAATAATCTCTCATTTGTAAGTCGCTTTGGATAAAAGCGTCTGCTAAGTGAATAAATGTAAATGTAATACACGGTATGTACCATGATGTACAGTGGGGTCCAAAAGTCCGGGACCACACTGAAACTCTGGGGTTTTTCCTTTCTCATTGAAATAAACCGAAATGCTTTTAGAATTCCGAAGCTCTTAAAACAAAAGAAAGTAAAAGTTTTGGTATCTTAAATATTTATAATATGGAAGATTCTGCACTATATCTTGGTTCCTATTTAAATCTATGCAAATGAGTGATCTTGACCATGTTGTACAAAAGGTCAGATTTTCCTCATGCTTCATTTCTTCAATCGAAGCACGTGTTCAGGAGAGACTCCGACTCGAGCGCACACTGCCATTAAATACTGGGACGTAGCAAATACTTAAGAACTCTGAAATTCACGTCAGTATTTCAAAGATTCTACTTTTCTCTCCGGTTGTTTTCGATCATACCATTTTGTAATGAAATCTCTTGTATTCAGTTGGAAAATGATGCAAAATTGAAGCATTTTGACTAGTGCTGTCAGACGTCTGGACCCCAGTGTATATTCATAGGTTTGACAACAATCTACCGGCAAAAACAAAAGTAGTGTTCCTTTTTAAAAAAAAAAGTGAAAAGATTTGATTGTAAAATTGTAAAGAAAATCAAATTGCCCAGACATTTATTCCATGTCTACAGAAAGGTCAGTATCACAAACAAAATACCTCAGCGAAAACCTGTACGGAAAAATCGGCAATCCCTAAATCCGGCAATGATCAGTTTTAGGGATTCAGTCGAAAGTTTGAAGAAACATTAGCTGCGTTTACTCGAAATACAACAGAAATATAATATGAAAGATTTCTATATCTCAGAAAAGATAAAGAATTCTATAGAATCGTGACGTCGATATTATTTCATCACATTGCCAAGGCCTATGAGATTTATTTAGTTTGGTTCAGAAGTGTACACCCATGCACTCTGCTGCTTTTGTTCACATTAGATTATAGATTATATTTGCTGCATGTATTATGTTCCAGGAATTAATTGTAGTACTCACTCAAATTTGTTTCCGGCTCTAGGAAAGCTTAGATATATAAAGTGTGTACAATGGTGTCTTAGAACATGGAGGCCAATTTTTTTCTGTCTGTGTGTCTCTCTCTCTCTCTGTGTCTCTCTCTCTCTCTGTGTCTCTCTCTCTCTCTGTGTCTCTCTCTCTCTCTCTCTGTCTCTCTCTGTCTGTCTCTGTCCATCTTTCTCTCAATCTCGCTCTGTCTGTCTCTCTCGCTCTGTCTGTCTCTCTCGCTCTGTCTGTCTCTCTCGCTCTGTCTGTCTCTCTCGCTCTGTCTGCCTCTCTCGCTCTGTCTGCCTCTCTCGCTCTGTGTCTCTGTCCATCTCTCTCTCTCTCTGTCTCTCTTTATCTCTCTCTCTGTCTGTCTCTCTCTCTGTCTCTCTCTGTCTGTCTCTGTCCATCTTTCTCTCTCTCTCGCTCTGTCTGTCTCTCTCGCTCTGTCTGTCTCTCTCGCTCTGTCTGCTTCTCTCGCTCTGTCTGTCTCTCTGTCCATCTCTCTCTCTCTCTCTCTCTCTCTCTCTCTCTCTCTGTGTTTGTTTGTGGGTTTAGTCTCATGGACATGCTGGAGCCAAGGGTGTTGTACGTTCATGCTGGAGGCGAGCCAGCACTTTTTCTTTTGTGTCCTATAGTAATTTGTCTCATTTCTTTTCGCTTTCACTCGCTCTCTTCCTGCCTCCCCTCTGGCAGAGGTCTTGATTTCTCACGTCTGTTCCAGCAGCACCCAGCGTGCTCACAAGTGGGCAAAAATCAATGAAGGTTCCCCGATCAGCACCACGAAATCCAGACATAAAGCAAGTGCATTAGCATGTTCATCACACAGCTGCCCTTTGTTTCATTTGATCTCACTGTTCCCTGATATGAAGCCACTCAGATTAAACCCGTGATCAGCTGTTTTAACGGAGCCAGCTGTGAATGGATTCTCATTTCTCGCACGGCACATTTTCCCCTGACGGTCAGCACTGAATACCGAGGCTTGGCGAATCGATTGCCTCCTCTGTCGCTGTGCATCTCATCTTCCCGATCATTCGGCTAGTCACTTCTGTAGTCCTTTTATTTCCCGTTGTTCCACCGAGGGCAGGGAAATCGCCGCTTGTTTTGCCTGCTTGTTTACGGAGCTGTTTTGCATATGCTTGATGAGGTGTCACTAATGGCCGTGACACGATTTTCACATCTTCCACCACTGTTGGAGCATTTGTTTGTTTTAGGTTTTTTCTCACAGGCTGTTTTTTCGCTCCTGTCACACACTCCATTCACGTTTTCAACTAAAAACACAAAACGTTTTACGCGGTTTGGCTGTTCGTTTACACGACAGCGGCGTTTGGGGCCTAAAACGCATACTTCTGAAAACTGAAAAGTTTTTTTGAAAATGATGTCGATATCGTCTTCGTGTAAAGGTACAAGAAGGAGAATTTGTGAAAACGATGACGTCACGCGCACGCGTATTACGTGTTGAGTCTATATGCATGCGAGCGAGTACTGCGTTTGTGCTGCTGAAGATTTTGAGTTTACTGACGCTTCTCCAGCAAAGTGTAGGTTTACTGCATCACTACTACGACCAGCGGAGACGCATTTTCTTACATACGCCACATTATTAACCCACATTTACGCCGACGAAGCATGTTCAAAAGGCAAGTTCGGGTGAGACCTGGGAGGACAAGCAATGGGTGGGAAAACTTTATCAACAGCATTGTTGACGAGTGTGAATGGAAGGAAAACTTGGTATGAAGTGTTCTTCAGTGTTTTGATCCCATATGGAAGAATTCCTCTGCAGTTTTGGAATGTTTTGATCAAAGGTATGGCAAGTGATCATGGGAGGATGTTTCATCCATCCATCCATCCATCTTCAACCGCTTACTCCTTTTCAGGGTCACGGGAGGATGTTTATGCAGGAGAAATGGAAGTGGCGAAGCTTGGCAGGTTTCCAACAATATCGTGTGTGTGATGGATTATATCTGAAGGAACCATTGATATGAATGGATTATTTTCTGTATTTTCTTTTCCACCGTTCTTATAACAAAAACTCAAACTTGCTATATTTAAGTGCATTTGGCTTAAAGAAATTGATTTATCAACTTGGTAAATTTTGGTAATTAGTTTCCTCAAATATTTGGAGTTAAATGAACTTATCTGGTTTTACAGTGTGGGCATTAAAGGTGTTTGCGGCTAATCGAAGACGCACACACCATAGCCGTCACTCCAGAACTTTGTGTGTTTGCGATCGCACAATTCAATACAAATTATATTAGAAGCTTGCAATTTTTCATGATTACCGCAGATTTTCCTCAGAAAATAAAATTTTCCAGCCTCTGGTAATGGGAATTATTAGAGCTGTGAATAAAATGTAAATATTTGAGTAATCACAGTAGAGCTGCAAAAATCTAATCGATACAATCACTAATAATTGATTATGAAAATCGCTGTCAACGAATCGCATCGATTAGTTGATCTTCGCGCGGCACGGGACATGTCCACTCATTATGTTACTGCTGTTCCGAAAACACGCTTCGGAGAGTAAATACTATTGTGTCCCAAATAACATAATATACACGTGCACTGTGTATTGTGTACTCTACCGTCTAGTGTGTGGATTTTAGAAAGGTAATATCGTCTCATGTATATCACTAGCGGTTTCTTTATTAACCAGAAGTATATTCCGCTGCCCAGTCGACGGCGCATGATGTCATACGCACGCCGCTAGCTTGAGCCTAATACCCGCTGACAACCTTATTAGTTTATATTATATATAAGTATTTATGCATTATTTGTTATGGATGCACAAAAAGCACTGAATTACACTGCAGTCCTAAATGAGTAATATATATTCTGGTGTGTGTGTGTGTGTGTGTGTGTATTGGGTTCTTTTCATTCATATATAATTGGAGAATCAGTTGTGTCTGAAGTTTATATTTGTAAGACTCAGTTTGTGCGTTTTATTTTAAATAAACGAAAAAAAAGGTGCTGCGAGGTCGCCCCGCTCGCATCCGATTAATCAAATAATCGGCCAACTAATCAATTATGAAAATATTCATTAGTTGCAGCCCTAGTAATTACGCGTAAATACACTAAATAACTTCATATTAATTGTTTACCTTGAGTTTCCTAGTTTTAATAAAGATTTACACGCGTCAGTGGAGTAGCACATGCTGACCCTGTTTCCTCTGAAGCTTAGCGTTAGTACCGTAAAGTCCCACACATCATCTTCAGACTCTCTGTAACCTGTCTAACCGTATAAATCTCTGCTCCACCACCATTTCTCATCAGTAAGAGGATTATGTCTGACTGATGATGATGGCACCTGACAGACAGCTCCATATCCCTCACAAGAAAAGTCAGTCCTCCTCAGCGCCCTCCCCCTCTCGAGCAGCGGTGCTTTAGTAATGCTGTATGAGTAGCTGTGTAGCTTAAGGGCAAAGTATGACGGTTAGACGTTGATGTGACGTTGACGGTGATGTTAATTTGAGCTTTCTCCTAGTCGTGTCTGCACAATTTGTAGACGTTTGACTCGGGCACTTGGAAGAGGATTACAGAATTAGCTCATGCTCGTGCCAGAGGTTTGGTTTCATATAGAAATGTGGTTTTCTGAGGGCTGCCTCTAACCAACTAGTGGTTTTTAAATCACGTGTGGGCTCTGAGGCTCCCTGTAATTGCACATTTATTAGGTATGAATGACAGCTAACTGGCTTTCGGTTGTAGTGTGATGGAGGAGACAGGACCGAAACACAATTCATATTGCAAGAGATGTTTTTTTTCTAAAGTGATCCATTGAAAAGCAACTGAAAAAAAAAGGCAGCTGTATGACGCAATTTACTCTGGACTCTTACTGCCTTTTGCCATAATGTAAGCTATTTATGCTTTTTTTTTTTTTTGTTTTGTAGCTAACAATTGATTGCTTAACAGTCATATTCGGATCTGTAATTGAACAAACCATACAAATTATTACATTTACATACATACATCTAGCTAATGTAACATGACCTGAGAGACATCATTGAGCATCATCTGAGCGTTTTGGCTTAATAGTCTTATTTGTAGTTGTATGTCACCAAAAATTGAGTTTGTTGTTAAATTTAGTTAGCTAATGTAGCGTACAACTAGATAAACAGCACAAAATTAGCATTGGCTACATAGCTGATTTACATACTGAGTCTTGTCTTTTGAGGTAATGTGTGTATTTGGTGGATATGGAGTGAGACTGGTAATAATTTGAAATGCATTGCAATGCAATGATACTGCTATGGTGCTATGGGAGACGCCCAACAATGGTGCTTGACTGAATGGCTGAATTGTTGAATTAGCAAACCTAGATACTGTTTTTACTTCCTGCTTGAAAGTTGTCAGCTCTTATATTCTCAGAAACTGCAGTAAAACTTTTCAGTTATTTTGGTATGAAAAATACGACTGATACCTAAACTTGAATTGGAGTTTTTTTTGGTGGATCTTCGTGGTCTGGTGCAGTGAATCATTTTTTGCTGAAAAGTTGGACAAGGCAGAAAATTACATTTCAGGCTTCGGGACGACTTGTTCTATATAAAGTGACGACGATCTCCTCATGGCAAAAATTGAACTTGACACCTTCCGTGTGCTCCCATATGTCAAAACACACGGGCTTTAACTGCCTTAAGAGTTCCACGTGATCACTCTCTGTGCCGCATCACTTACAAAGACCTATTCTCTTTCAAGCTTTATCGTGTCCTTCAGTCCTGAGTAGAACCTGCGTTCCAAGTGAAAGCATAATGTTTCTATCAAAATGCCATTCTATTTCACTCGTAAGTGTTACTGAGAAAACGAAATCTCCCCAGGAAGGTCAGTCTTACAAACCGGCATGCCAAGTAAAAGAACTTCCTACAGCGAATGACTTTTTTTTTCTTCTGTTTATCACTGGGAAAACTCTTTCTGGAAAAGGTTATGGGACGAAAAGAGCCGTAAAGTTTAAAACATGGAGAGCTTGCCGTGTAAATGCATCTGTTTTTGTATTGGGTCACTCAGACCTGCGCAAATTAAACTCCACTGAGATTAATAGTGTGGTTGAGCACAAAAGTGATATTTGATACAGCTGTTTGGGTGCCGGTATGAGAGGCACTCAACTTCATCATTGGACACTTAATCCTGGCATGTACCTCGGAGGTCACTGCCAAAAAATAAAGGATTCTTCTTTTTCAGGTGCTGTGTTGAAGCAGCTTGGGGGTCAAGTGTTTTGATCTGGAGCGCAACGCCACTCTAGACCGTTAACTGCCATTAGAAATCAGAAAAATATTCTTGAATTGTGAACCTGGGTTGCCAATAAAGTGTGTGTGTGTGTGTGTGTGTG
>JAFFST010045481.1:24435-40334 GCA_022414735.1 Noturus placidus
TCCATTCATTTTTCATAAGGGGCTTAAGGCTCTGGGTTACTGATCGGAAAGTCCGGGGTTCAAGCCACTGTTAGGCTGCCACTGTTGGGCCCTTGAGCAAGGCCCTTAACCCTCTCTGCTCCAGGAGCGCTGTATCATGGCTGAACCAACTTCCTGACATGCTGGGGTATGCGAAGAAAACAATTTCCCTGTGCATATGTATATGTGATCAATAAAGACTCACTCATTATCATTATTATTCCACTTCTCCTACACAGAGTCGCAGGAGAGTCTGGAGCCTGTCCCAGGGAGCTCAGGTCACAGGGTGGTGGATACCCTGGACAGGGGGCCGACCCATCACAGGTCACAATCACGCACACACATTCACACACTACGGATAATTTGTAAATTATCAGCCTATGCCAGTCAGCCTATAACGCAAGTCTTTGGACAGGGGAGGAAACCAGAGTACTGGGAGGAACCCCCCAAAGTATGGGGTGAAACATTCAAGCTCCATGGAGCTTGGAGCGGAGGCGGGATTCGAGCCTCTGACCCTGGATATGCGAGGCCAACACGCTAACCACAAAGCCACTTTATGCATAGTATAAAATAACACGTAACCCAGTACATTTGCTCAACACAGGATACAATTGAGCTGAAGGGTCTTGCTCAAGGACCCAATCAAGGCAGTTTGGTGGTGCTAGGATTTGAACACACAACCTTCTTATCTGGGACACAAACCCTCACTCAATGAGCCACCACAACTAGTTCAACTAACTTCCACTGATTCAGTGCAGTCTTTTAGTGGAGATAATTCAGTTGTAGAATTAGGTGAATCACTGCAAGCTAGTTGCGGTGTTGTCTTGGTGTAGTTGTGGTGGCTCAGTGGTTAAGGATTTGAGTCACAGTTCAGAAGGTTGTGGGTTGAAATCCCAGCGGTGTCATGATTGGGCAAGACCCTTAAACTTGAGCTGAGTTTTTATCCTGCATCAGCTAAAAGAGTTGTATGTCATTGATATTAGGATTAGGATCTTTTCTGCATAAGGCTTTGTTTGTAAAAAAAACAAAAAGAAAACAAACAATTTTTGCCATGTGTGACCATAGAACCCATTATCTGCCAAAATGCAGTAGAGTACTGTACTCGAGGCATTTATGTTTGTGGTTAAATGTGGTTTATTCTGGCACACAATCTAAACAGATTCTTGGCATGGAGGTGGCGTCTAGTTGTAGATTTGAAGACTTGATTGCAGAAAAATGCTACTATTGTCTGCAAATATCTAGCTTGCTATTTATAACCATCCTGCTCAGTGTGTGTGTTATTCCAGGTCCAGGTGTTTTAAATTGCCCTAATTAATTTAAATTGCTATTAAAAGTAAGTATTAGTACCGTGGTGTTAGGGATGGGTGAAAAGGATTCTTTTGTGGGAGCACAGGGTGTAAGGTGGGAATACATGCCGCTTGGGACTCCAGTACACTGCAGGGCACTATTCATTCGCACTAGATATTCACACACTCATTGAGATGTCGGGTTAGAGTAGAAACGCAGACACAGTAACCCAAGCTCAGGATCAAACATGCTTAGAAAGCAGTTTCTTCTTGCGTACATTTTTCACGGCTAGACATTTTTCGTCCTAGTGACATTTTCAGCTCCAGTGACCTTTTCAGTCCTAGTTCCATCACACACGGTATTGATCCAACTATGGCCCATTTTAAGATTTCTGGCAGAGGCTGACGGGTTTTCATTTAATATCTGTTGATGTTTGATAGTCCATGATGCCATGTATACTAACAAAATGTCCAGGTCCTCTGGCAGAAAAACAGCCCCAAAACATTAAAGAGCCACCTCCATATTTAACCGTGGGCATGAGGTACTTTTTCCATATGTCTACCTGTCTGTGTGCACCAAAACCACCTCTAGTGTTTATTGCCAAAAAGCTGGTTTTTGGTTTCATCTGACCATAGAACCCGATCCCATTTGAAGTTCCAGTAGTGTCTGACAAACTGAAGACACTTGAGTTTGTTTTTGGATGAGAGTAGAGGCTTTTTTCTTGAAACCCTTCCAAACAACGTGTGGTAATGTAGGTGACTTCAGATTGTAGTTTTGGAGACGTTCTGACCCCAAGACACAACTAACTTCTGCAATTCTCCAGCTGTGATCCTTGGAGATGTTTTGGCTTCTCGTTCCGTCATCTTCACAGTGCGTTGAGACGATATAGGTACACGTCCAAATCCAGGTTAATTCATAACATTTCCAGTTGACGGGAACTTCTTAATTATTGCCCTGGTGGTGGACATGGGCATTTTCAATGCTTGTGCTATTTTCTTATAGTCACGTCCTTTTTGTGAAGCTCAACAACCTTTTGCTGCACATCACAGCTATTTTCATTGGTTTTACCCAATGTTATGAATGACTAAGAGTATTTGGCCTCACGTGTGTCCTCAAATTTATACCCCTGTGAAACAGGAAGTGATGTTTGAACATTTTCCTGTTCCTAGTCACTCAGGTGTACTAAAAAAAATCTCAATGGGAATATAATTGTATAATTGTTGCATACCTATACTTAACATATATTTTTTTTTCATGTGGATAACCTGTGTTGTGTTTGTAATTGTTATCCATGAGAGCAGAGTAATTTTTTTTTTTTTAAGAGCTGCAACAACTAATCGATAATAATCAATTACGAAAATCTGATTATCTGCGCTTGGTGCGTTTACCCATCACGGTAGTGTAGTAGTTTTCTTAAAAAAAACCCCACAAAAAAACTCCAAAATGAATGACAAATATTGATAAAAGCCTCCGCAAAATCAAGTATTTCTGGCCTTGACAATCACAAAAATAACTCTGCGAAATCCTGTACGGGCTGGTTTCTTTTCCTTCAGTTTTATAATGAGCTAGTTAAAGCTAATAACGGCTTTAATTACAGTTCCAGTTTCTGGCATTGTTAGTGTAATTAACAGAAGAAAACATGACTAAATGCTAATGTGAGCGACTACAGCTACTCGGAACCAGCATCTATTGTAGGGTTGTTGTTGTTTTTTTTCTACTGTAATGATGTAACATGTATATGATACATATGTATGGCCACGCCCTCTTTTTCTTTCAGAATCAGTGTTGTTGAAGTGACAGGTGACAGTGTACAATCACCAATCACCGATAGTTATAGTTAGTGGCACAATAGGTCCATGATATATTACACACAATCTCACCAATCTGCATCTGCTGAGTTTTGCCATTAGTTATAGGCATCCAATCTCTAGTTCCGGTTTTCCTGGAAAGCACTTTGACTAAAAGAACATACAAAGCCTACAAAGACAATGCGTACAAAACATTTGAAACACAGCCGCTGATCTCATTTTTGAACCTGTTCTGCAATCATGAAGCTCCTGCTGCAGTTTAATGAAGCAAAGTGAGCCTGTGAAACACACACACACACACACACACACAGCGCTTCAATTTATAACACAATCAGACTTTCTCATTACTGAGCACCATTCTGCAGAGCTGTAAAGTCACCACATCCAGATTCACTGTTCATTTTTTTCTGATTTGAGTATTTGGACTCTCTTTTAATCTCCCATGGTCCTCGCTGTTCTTAATGAGCGGCGTTAATATTTACATAATCCTGTGAAGCGTTAGAATGGAGGGATGAATATACAGTGTCTGGATTCGGTAAATCCTGTCCTGATGGATTCAGCTGGAATTTTCTGTTTTCAGTTTTAGCTCCAGAGACTTAATTTTTTTTATTTGTAACAATTTCGTGGCATAGCACACCATAATCCAAAACAGCATACAAATGTTAAAAATGTTTTTTTTTATTATTTAAAAAATCTTGAAATACTATGTAAATATATTAACTTTATCGCAATGTTTTTAATACAAAATGGTGAAACATTGACATCAGAATATGACATCTATTTTATATATATAATATTATATATATATATATATATATATATATATATATATATAATTTGTTTATTTATCATAGCCATTACAACAGAATATAACTATAATCATCAGACTATGACTAAGAATGAACATGGAAAGTATGGTTTATGTATGTGCTACACCAGTTGACATTTTGAAAAATACTCATTAGAGCTGTTAACGGTACTGATTGCAGAATTTCATATTTACTGATTAGAAACAACACTTTTTTTTGGTAACATTAACTCATTTGATCATTTCCCCAAAGCTCTATTACACGTGACTCTATAGTATATACTATAACTGTATGTGACTTCTTTTGTACATGGGCTTTCTTTACTTATTCAAAGTTATGGATGGCTGCTTATGTTTAGTTTTTTTGTTGTTGTTGTTTTTTTAAATGCTTTTGCACTGGCGTGTTTTCCCCCCCATCTCTTTTTACTGTATAGAGAGTATGCATTGATGTCACTTTCCCCCGGAACCGGACGGAGTGGCAAAACATCCAGAAAAATGGCTGGTTTTAAGAAGGGAAGCGGCGAAAACGCTAGTATAACTAACGATTATCAGCTTACATTAAAGGCAGTTGTACTCGACATTGACCCTTACAGCTTGCCCAAAATCCTGTGACATTGACATGTGGCCAGAAATCGGTTTTCCCAACATTGCACATATGCACCTGAAGCCTGAAGGAATACAAAAGCGTTGGTCCTACTACAAGATGGGATTTGCTGGAGAAATTAAAGTGACTTGAGTGTGTATGTGATTGTGCCCTGCGATGGACTGGCACTCTGTCCAGGGTGTACCCCGCCTTGTGCCCGATGCTCCCTGGGATAGGCTCCAGGTTCCCCGTGACCCTGAAAAGGAGTAAGCGGTTGAAGATGGATGGATGGATAGAACACCAATGACATTTTTTGTCCTGTTTGTATGTACAAATATTTTTATTTTATTCTATAAATTTATCTGATAAACCGTAAGCTAGTTAGTCCTAGTTTGTTTGTCGCTAACACTGCTTCCACATACTAATGTTTATATCTGTGAAGGTAAAACACTGTCAGAGAATGAATGAGCCCCCATTATTCATCAGTGGAAATAGGTAGCGTTTAAAAATGAAATATGTAGCAAAACTGTGAGTTTTGGCTTCCGTGATGTCACGCGCCCTTTTATTGACATCTCTGTTGTAAGCTAGAGGAACACATCACGTGACACACTTTGACGAATCACATTGCCGGATATGAACTTTAAACTTCCTTAGTGAAATTCTGTCTCCTTGTTTCGGTCAGCCTGCAGTTTGTCACTGTTGGTGATCTCTAAAAAAGAAATGAGCATATTTAGACCAGCTATCATGAAGCTAGAGGAAATAAATAATAATAAGAAGAAAGCCTTTATTTGTTACATATACATTATAGCACAGTGAAATTATTTTGGGTCAGAGTGTAGTGTCAGCCATGATACGGCGCCCCTGGAGCAGAGAGGGGTAAGGGTCTTGATCAAGACAGCTTGGCAGTGCTGGGGCTTGAACCCCTGACCTTCTGATCATGAACAGTAAATGCATAAAAGTAAATATTTGGATGTGAACTTTTGTCGTTTCTATGGTATCACTGTTAAATATTTTGCTGTAGAAGCAAAATATGGCAAAATCTGAACAAAAATTGGCTTTTTTTCTGCCATGTCTGTCGCCTTAAAGCACTTTGTGCTATATAAATAAAGTTGATTATTATTGCTTATGGTTATGATTGAGATGGTACAGATGAAGTATATGAGGCTGGCCGTATCGGATCCACAGCTGCTCTTCTTCCACTGCTTGGTGGCAAGTTGTTGATGTACTCCAGTTACTCTGCTGTGTTTACTTTTGTGGCTCAGTGGATCTGTAACAGAGAGACTATCGGAGAGATTATGTAAACAGAGATGCTATCAACACGGACATTACAAAAGAAAGCTTATCAAATGTGTGCCGTGTAGCGTACTTAGCATACCCCGTGACATGATTTGTTGGGTTTGACGCCGTAGCGGATGACGTGTGGAGACGAGATCTGTGCATTACTTCTGCCACTCCACCTGCTGCCTCGGCAAGTCTCTCCGACGAGACACTATCGATTCCCATTACACTAATCTCAGCCACAGTGTACAGCTACAAATACACATGGAGCTCGAAGTCAATTCATTTCGTCTAATGCTCAGGCTCTGAAGGCAGCTGGGAACGGTAACCAGTCTCTCATTGATCACAGGTTTTCTTTTTTTTGTCTTCTTTTTTAACTTCTATAGCTTCTACCACCTAGAACCTAGATTCATAATCCAAAGTATTTTGGTAAGCTGGCGTTAGCTGTTTTAGTTGTAGGAATTAAGCTTGTGCAGTATAACAATTATCGTCCCTACACGATATCATATTGCCACAATATCCAGTGAAGTTTATTACTGATTATATTCAATTACTAGACTTTTAAATTCCACAACAACATGCATGCACACCCCCTCATCTCTCCGAGCGCGCTTCTAGAAATGGAGGTCGTGACATTCGCACATCTCACTCTGGTTGCTAGGCTATTTGGTCGCGTCATCAAACACGTCATTGTTCGGTCAAATTTATTCTGCCTTTTCACTTAATTTCGCCGAACATTCGGTGCATCCCTACTCAAAATGGTTTTTCCAGTTAACAAAAGATTTGTATGCCAACTAATCGATTATGGAAGTAATTGTTAGTTGCAGCCCTAAATCAGCCTATTTAACAGTGTGATTCTAGTTTTCTTTCCATTTAAAAAAAACCCACCTGAAATGTACGTGTAGTTACTATAGACAAGTACTTTGTCTATAGTAAATTAGTAGAAAGCTTGATCACTCAAAACTCAGTAAAAACTCATTGTGTTTCTGATCAATGTGTAAGAAGTGCTTCAAAAGTGGCAGTTACACTCCAATATTATCAAGCCTTTCAGTTCACTGGAACAGAAGCATAAAGTCCATAGAAATCCATTGAATTCACAAAATCATAATACACAGTCGTGGGCTGTTTGTACGCTGTTGTTCCAGTACTGTATGTTTCAGATTGAATGAATGTTCACTTTTCTCTCTCGCGCTCTCTCTCTCTCTCGCGCTCTCTCTCTCTCTCGCGCTCTCTCTCTCTCTCTCTCGCTCTCGCTCTCTCTCTCGCGCTCTCTCTCTCGCGCTCTCGCTCTCTCTCTCCACCCATTGTCTTTATTTTTCCTTCTCTTCTTGCTCAGTCTTTCTCTTTCCCACAAATTCGAAGGAAAAACAAGGAAATTCACAAGCCACTTCTGTTTCAATAATGCAAGCCTCGACTTTGTCTTTTGTCTCTGCATAAGAGATATCATCTTACCAAATTTTTGCTCTGTGAATCAAGAGTAAAAAAAAAAAATAAAATACAATGGTAGCAATTGTCATAGAAAAGGTAATTAGCAACAAGAGCTATGCTAATTAAACAGCAATTACAAAAGGCCAGAGCGACTGCTATTCTCTTATTAGTGGTGTCAGATTTTCCTGTTAAAATATCCGGAGACGCATTGTGCTGCAGTAATGCCGGAGTAATAACACACATTCTTTTTTCAAGAGCACAGTGTTATCAGCTATCAGCTGTTATTTAAAGCATGAGGAGAGAATAGAAATGGTGACAGCTGGAAATTGAGATGTTTCCACAACTCTATGTAAGGATCTGTGCTGGTGTACAAAAAGAGTCGCACAGAGGGAGTCACCATTTTGTACAGAAGGATTTAATGGAAGCATACCAAACAAGGACAGTTTAGTATCTTTTTTAAAATGTACATGCCAGTGATTTCATTCAGAACAATGTGTTGATGGACAATGCATGCTGATGTGGAAAAATGATGCCATTGTCCTGTTTAAAAAGTTCATCCAGGTTAAGATTTTGGTGGAATGCATGGTGGACCATGTGTCAGACAATAGACGATACTGTGGACAAAGCGGCCATGCTGATGTTGAGAAAGTTGATGGATAAACTATTTGCACCCAGTGCTGCAAATCTATAATAAAATCCAGAGCTGAAAATCTATCGTTAAATCCAGTGCTGAAAATCTATAATTCAATCCAGTGCTGAAAATCTATCGTTAAATCCAGTGCTGAAAATCTATCGTTAAATCCAGTGCTGAAAATCTATCGTTAAATCCAGTGCTGAAAATCTATCGTTAAATCCAGTGCTGAAAATCTATAATTCAATCCAGTGCTGAAAATCTATAATTCAATCCAGTGCTGAAAATCTGTAGTTAAATCCAGTGCTGAAAATCTATCGTTCAATCCAGTGCTGAAAATCTATCGTTCAATCCAGTGCTGAAAATCTATCGTTCAATCCAGTGCTGAAAAGAGACTCTTGGATGCATTTTGATTCTCTCTATAAATGATGTCCACAATCTGATTTTTCTGAGATGATCTATAGTTAAATCCAGTGCTGAAAATCTATAATTCAATCTAGTGCTGAAAATCTATAATTCAATCCAGTGCTGAAAATCCACCGTTAAATCCAGTGCTGAAAATCCACCGTTAAATCCAGTGCTGAAAATCTATAATTCAATCCAGTGCTGAAAATCCACCGTTAAATCCAGTGCTGAAAAGAGACTCTTGGATGCATTTTGATTCTCTCTATAAATGATGTCCACAATCTGATTTTTTTAAAAGAAATATTTTCAGTAAAATGCCACAGAACAGTTTAAATACAATGGAAATACTATTTTTGCCCAAAATGTAATTAGGCATGCAGGAATACCGAAGGACACTGCATCCTTTCCAAGTTTTGGAAATTCTAACTGAATTCTTCATTCAACCCCTACTGTTCTCACTTACGGGCGTGCACACTTATGGGCGTGTTTCCTGTATTATTACTATTATTTATTTATTTATTTTCCCGATGAGAAACATTAGTAGCCAAAAAGTATAGCCTCAAGCCCACTGTACAATTTATACACACCGTTTTGTTTGAAAATGTCTTCACGTTCCATTTACTAAACTGACTAGCTACTTTGGTGCACCCACCGATATCTGTACCTTCCTCATGCTTTATTTAAATAAAATGAGAGGCTGTAAGTAACAGAATCAATCAATAAGATGCTATGAGTGAGTGAGCAACTGAAGAAACCCTGGATTTGTTCGAGGACTCATCAGGTCATATCCTTTGGATTTGCCACTCTGGATAGAATCTCAGGTCAGATGGAGAAACTGTGGGTGAGTGTAATACACTGCGTTAATATGAAACAGCTTTGCCTACTATACTAGAAATGGGTTTTTGTGTGTGTGTGTGTGTAGTATTTCTGTAGTTGTGTGTCTGTAGGGTGTGTACTCTCTCTCTCTCTCTCTCTCTCTCCAGGAATGAAGTTATTTTCAGGTTGATTCAGTTTTGACTCCAGACTCACTGTGTAGTGCAAAGTTGGTGTGTCGTGTTGTGTGTGTGTGTTTTAGTAGACATCTCTCGCTTTTTTTACACACACTCACTCGCGCACACACACCTAGAGTAAATTCTTACCTCTCTCCCTCTCTCACACACACACACACACTGCAGCTTTTGGGCAAGGCTCAGCTTGTCAGTTCCTGCCTTAACCCTTATTATTCAGCTGTAGATCTCCACACTGAAGCTGAATTAAACTGGTAGCATGTACCAAGCCTGGTTCTCCCTATTCCTGTAGTCTCTTTATAAATGGAGACTCATTAAAGACCTTTAAAATCACAGCTCTTGGAAAAAAAAAAAAAAAAAACACCACAGGGCTCTCTCTAGGTCTAGTCTCTCCCGGTCCCATTAAATTGGGCCTTCTGTGGATTTCCTTTTTGAAAGGGTATGATCATAATGATCATAAGACACACGACAGAGAAGTGGGGTTTTTACTCTCCACTCCGATCTTACACACGTAGAGATGCGCACACACACACACGCATCTCGTGAAGAATTGGGCACCTGTGCCACCGACTGGGACTCTCACAATTCAGAGGAAACAATTAAAATTCTAGCTAGCAATTATAACTACTTCTATTCTCTTCAAGCCTGGTTCAGTAAAAAATGGTCACATGGTCAAATGAGCAAATGAGTGACGCACGTCTACTTCACACGTGAATACTGCCTGATTAGGATGAAACATTGAGGCCATTTTTGTCTCAAATATCACTCAGTAGCCGTCAGTTTTCATTTAGCGTAACCCGCGCTCTCTCTGTGTGGCGATGGTGCGAGCTGGCCTGGGATCAGGCTGATGAGTTTTTGAGCTGTGCGAGTAGTGCTTTTTGTCACGTTGTGGTAGCAGTAGATCTTTGTCACAATGCGACCCTGTGCGAGCATTACGCTGGGCTCTACTCGCACGGCCTTTCCAAATACACTGTTCTGCATTTTGCATGTGAAATTGTTCATATTCTGTAAACAAGCCGCACTGAGAGATTGTACTTGAGTGTCCAGCCAGAATGTACTCAAGTGAAGCGACTTTTAAATCTACTTAAGTATTAAAAAGTAAACTTATTGAATTAAGTTAGTCACTTTTATTTCTGATGTAAAGCTGATTCATTTTAAAGTACACCACAGCAACACCATGTCTCCTGAAAACATCATTTCATCTCTGTAACTTCGCTGGGTATAATATGCATGATTCAATCTCAATTCAATTCCAATTGTCTCAAAGCAGCTTTACCGAAACATATAAACATGGGATACAGATTTTACATGTGTGGATTTATCCCTATTGAGCGAGCCGGTGGTGAGGGAAAAACTCCCTAAGGTGATATATGAGGAAGAAACCTTGAGAGGAACCAGACTCAGAAGGGAACCCGTCCTCATCTGGGTAATACCGGATAGTGTAAAAGTAAAATAAAGTTCATTATGGTTTAATATGAAGTCTTTTCGTTGAACTAGTCCACTGTTCACTAAAGGAGACCCGAGTGCAAATCTGTATGTGGTAATTGCAGTCCCAAGGCCATAGTAGCAACCGTCGTCCCAGCAACCACAGTGAGAATGTCCATGTGGAATTGAGGTCCAAAACTATTTCTTGGTACTTCAGATGCCTTCAAAATAATGAAACGAAATGTTTCTAAATAATCCATCCATCTGTTTTTTAAAAATACCGTAAAGAGCAGTAAAGTCAATAGTTGATGTGACAAAAACATAAAAATAGTAGTGTCCAGTAGAATTAGTGCATTTCCCCGAGCTCCAAGATCTCAGCAATCTGGGAAGGTCAAATTTCAACATTCAACATTCTCCTTTCAACGCCAATACAATATAGTGCAATATTTCATTTTCTTTGCATGTAAAGTTGTAATGCATTAAGGATAGTAGAAAAGTCCGCTTTAAGAAGGAAGTATTTGGTCTACTACTTAAAGGCAGGAGGAAGCAGCTAGAATGTTTCGATTGTGTAATATAACTGTTGGATAATTAATAATCTACTCTTCTACAATGTCTGAGTGAGCAATTAGCAACACAGTAGTGTCATTATTCCACAATGCCTCGACTGTATTGTGGCATTTTTTTCTTTTTTATAAAATCTATTGATTAATGGATGTACACGTGTGTGTGTGTGTGTGTGTGTATATGCAGTGTTCTGATTGGCCAAATTGTTTTACAGGCAGATCACCCACTCGTCATCATAAAGATGACATCATAAAAGTCCGATAGAATTCAAACGTCCGCTCTTGCTATTGGAAAACCACGGTTTCATTTCTATTGTCAACTTTCTGTTGTACATGTTTTTACAGACCTGAATTTCTGTCGTTTCAGATTGATGTCTGATGGCTGGGAGCCTCCAGGCTCACGTCCACACTCTACACCAATCTCTTGAGCGAGTTCCACTTTCTACCAGATAAAAACGCCCACAAGCTCCCGCTACACCTGCCCACCGCAAGCCGAGCAACATACAGGACGTCCTCAGCCAATCGCTGGGGCAGGAACGCGTTGCCATGGACACAGAGTCCACCTACTCCGGCTACTCGTATCACTCGGGCCGGTCGAGAGGATCCCACAGACATGGGTAAGAATGAATATGAAGTCAACGCATACATACGAAGGAACTTTATACTTACAGTCTCATTCTGAGACATGTCTCATCGTCAGGGAAAAAAAACATCCATCCGTTTGTGTATTTGTATTTGTGTGTGTTCTTTTCAAATTGGAAAACGCCCAATTGCATGCGTCAAGAAATGTCCCAAAGTTTTCTTTAGCACAGTAGACCGGAAAATTTACTTTGACTTGTATTCAAACAAAAACAGTAAAAAGACAAGGTATTTCCTGTGTTACCCAATCAACGGCATTGTTGGGTTTTTGTTTTGAAGACGCACGTTTTTAGTCAGAAATTGATGCTTGCAACACGTTCCAAAAATAGTTGGGACAGGGGCAGTTTAGGACTAATAACGAAGTTGAAAGAACAAGGTGATGTGAAAGAGTTGACGCAGTTGGGTTATAGTATATAAAGAGCCTTCTAGAATGGTCTAGTCCGGAGATCTTCAACAGGGGGTCCGCGGAGGTACTGCATGGGGGTTGCAAACATTTTGGTACCAGTTTGATATAACACAATTTCATACAATATATATTTTGTAGGGGGTTAATTAGGGGGTCCCCGCTCCATCTTGCCATCAGTTTGGGGGTCCTTGGCCTGGAAAACATTGAAGACCCCTGGTCTAGTCCTTGGGTCGAGACTCGGCAGTTTGCCAACAAATGTGTCGGCGAACAATCCCAAATTTTGAAAACAACATTCCCCCAAAGAGAAATGGCTAGGAATTTGTGCATTTCAGCCTGATTTCATAGTGCACAATGTAATTAAAAGATTCGAGAAATCCGGTCAGACCCCGGTGCGTAAAGGTCAAGGTCGAAAATCACTTCTGAATACGCACGATCTTAAATCTCTCAGACGTCACAGTCGTAAGGTTCTGTGATCGATATCATGGCATGGCAGTACTGTCAGCCAACACAGTTCACTGCTGCATCTATAGATGCATGTTAAGGCTTTACTAGGCGAAGCAGAAGCCATACATGAACGTTATCCAGAAGCTCTGCTCCAGAAGACTTCTCTGCGCTCGGTCTCATCTGAGATGGACAGTAGCACAATGGAAGCGTGTTTTGTTGTCTGACAAGTCAACATTTCAAATCCTCCTTGGACAAAACAGCCATCATGGTTTTCGGTCCAAACAGGAAAGGGACCATCCAAGCTGTTATCAGCGTCAGGTCCAAAAGCCAGTGTGTGTCATGGAATAGGGGTGTGTCTGTTCCCATGGCATGGGGAACTTGCACATCTGTGAGGGCACAATTAATGCAGGATGATATGTAGACATGTTGGAGCAACATATGCTGCCATCCAGATGCTGTTGTTTCCAGGGACCACATTCTGCCCGGATTACAAGTGCATTACGGCTGCATAAGCTGAGACTGAGCTGCCTCCAGTCGAGAAGGTAAGGCAGAAAAAAACGGCAATGAAGTCCCCGTACTATTGCGCAGATGAAGACCTGCATAACGGAAGAACGGGGGAAAATTCCATGTGCTAAACGCAAACAACTGGTGTCTCCAGTGCTCAAACGCTTAATAACAGAGACAGTGATGTTACACGGTGGTGAACAATCAACTGTACCAAGCTTTACAGTGTTAGTCCTCAGATTTGAAAGTAGTGTACGTTGAAAAAGAAAAAACCCTCAAGGTGAATAGAATTTTTTCAGATCGTCAATTTTTTGGGATTCGGGAAAAAACACCACGTGAGAGAAGTGTTTTCCAGTGATGAAGATTATACCCTCAACTTACTTTCGCCCAAAACTTATAATACCACAAGTATTACAAAGCCTTGACTCCTGTTCTTTGAATCTCTCCCTTCTTTTCTCCCCTTTTCTTTCCTCCCGCTGTTCAGCAGGTTAGCTTTCTCTGGGCTATTTATCTTTCAGTAGTTAAATTGCTCTGACTGAAAGGTTCAGGAAGTCAGGAGCAGACAGGTGCCGATGCACCATGGTTACTAATCCTTTCTTTCTCTCTCTCTCTCTCTCTCGGGTCTGTACACCTCTATCTCCATGTCTTTTCTTTCCTTTTCCCTGCAACTGCATTGGCTCTAGGGTTTTGGAGGGCTCTAGGATTTTTTTCTCACTTTATTTCCTGCCTCATTCCCCAGCTCGCTTTTCATATTTCCATAGAGATGTATCCTTTTCTTCAGGGATGGACAAATCATGAATTTATTAGCTAGGCAACCAGGCAGGTAAAAGCATCAATGTGCTTCCCAGTCCCATGGTGTGGTTGGCAGAGAAATGACAGGGCTAAAAAAAAGTGGTAGCTAATGTAATATAATAACATGCTGACTAAAGGAAATGAAATGAATGAGTTTATTATGATAGTAAGTGTCTAATGTAAGTGTCTAATTCATCACTATGTCTAATGTAAGTGTCTAATTCACTATGTCTAATTCGTCGCTATGTCTAATTTAAGTGTCTAATTCACTATGTCTAATTCGTCGCTATGTCTAATGTAAGTGCCTAATTCACTATGTCTAATTCGTCGCTATGTCTAATGTAAGTGTCTAATTCGTCGCTATGTCTAATGTAAGTGCCTAATTCGTCGCTGTGTCTAATGTAAGTGTCTAATTCACAGCGTCTAATGTCGCTCTGTCTAATGTAAGTGTCTCATTCGGCGCTCTGTCTAATGTAAGTGTCTAATTCGTCGCTATGTCTAATGTAAGTGTCTAATTCACTATGTCTAATTCGTCGCTATATCTAATGTAAGTGCCTAATTCGTCGCTGTGTCTAATGTAAGTGACTAATTCACAGCGTCTAATGTTGCTATGTCTAAAGTAAGTGTCTAATTCGTCGCGATGTCTAATATAAGTGTCTAATTCACTGTCTAATTCATCACTGTGTCTAATGTAAGTGTCTATTTCATCGCTGTGTCTAATGTAAGTGTCTAATTCACTATGTCTAATTCATCGTGATGTCTAATGTAAGTGTCTAATTTACTGTCTAATCCGTCGCTATGTCTAATGCAAGTGTCTAATCCGTCGCTATGTCTAACGCAAGTGTCTAATTTGTCGCTATGTCTAATGTAACTGTCTAATTCACTATGTTCAATTCAATTTTATTTGTATAGCGCTTTTTACAATAGACATTGTCTCAAAGCAGCTTTACAGAAATATAAACACAGTACATACACAGTAAAAGTGATAAATTATCCCAAACTGAGCAAGACACTGAGTGGCGACAATGGCAAGGAAAAACTCCCTAAGATGTTTTAAGAGGAAGAAACCTTGAGAGGAACCAGACTCAGAAGGGAACCCATCCTCATCTATGTCTAATTCAAGTGTCTAATTTACTGTCTAATCCGTCGCTATGTCTAATCTAAGTGTCTAATCCGTCGCTATGTCTAATGTAAGTGTCTAATGTAAGTGTCTAATCCGTCACTATGTCTAATGTAAGTGTCTAATCCGTCACTATGTCTAATGTAAGTGTCTAATCCGTCGCTATGTCCAATGTAAGTGTCTAATCCGTCGCTATGTCTAATTTACTGTCTAATCCGTCGCTATGTCTAATTTACTGTCTAATCCGTCACTATGTCTAATGTAAGTGTTTAATTAGCTATGTCTAATGTAAGTGTCTAATTCACTATGTCTAATTCATCGCGATGTCTAATGTAAGTGTCTAATTCACTATGTCCAATTTGTCGCTATGTCTAAACTAAGTGTAATTCGTCGCTATGTCTAATGTAAGTGTCTAATTCACTGTCTAATTCGTTACGATGTCTAATATAAGTGTCTAATTCGTCGTGATGTCTAATGTAAGTGTCTAATTCACCATGTCTAATTCAAGTGTCTAATTTACTGTCTAATCCGTCGCTATGTCTAATGTAAGTGTCTAATCCGTTGCTATGTCTAATGTAAGTGTCTAATTCACTATGTCTAATTCGCCGCTCTGTCTAATGTACAGTGGTGTGAAAAAGTGTTTGCCCCCTTCCTCATTTCCTGTTCCTTTGCATGTTTGTCACACTTAAGTGTTTCGGAACATCAAACCAATTTAAACAATAGTCAAGGACAACACAAGTAAACACAAAATGC
>JAFFST010045481.1:45124-56750 GCA_022414735.1 Noturus placidus
TCCGAGTTCCATCTCGTAGGTCGAAAATCTCGTAGATGGAGCTGCTCGTAGATCGAGGTACTACTGTAGTTACTCAAGGATTGATGTTTAGCAAGCTATCTAGTATTCAAACCTTTCTTGCAGCCAGGATCCCATTTAACTTTATTCAGTTTCCACAGACCCCCCCCCCAGTGGAGATTTATTTTGTGAACATTATTTAAATAAGCACAAGTCATATTTTCTTCTACCCAAGACTTTTGTTCTATCAACAGGACACATCATGGTCCAAGCTGACATTATTTATCGGTCTTGTTTGAGAGCTATTGAGGCTTGGATGGATTTCAAGCGACCAATAAAAAAATATATATATATATATATATATATATAAGAAATTAATAATGAATCCAATCTTTAATTGTGATAAATCACCCCTGGTTGTCCCTGGGCCCCATTTTGAGATCCATGGCTCTAGTCAACAGCCTGATATACTGTAACTTGTGTGAAGAAGACACTCATGAAATAGGTTGAAGGAAACCGACCGTTTTATTATTTACATTTTTTCAATTATTTTATTATTGGAAAATATGTTCTCTTAGGTCGTACTCACACTAGACCTGGTTGCCTTGTACCATGCCCAAGCACGATTGTACCTTCTCCCCACCCCTTGCTGGCCTGCACTCGTGTTGAACATAACGTTCCCTGCCTGGGCACGTTTACGTCATTGCGATGCTGCTATTTGTTTAAGACAGCAGGAAGAAAAGTGCCCTCGTGCACCACAGTGGAGTCCATCAATGAAACTTGGTGGCTTATTTGGAGTCGTTCGGGGGATGGTGACATACACCCCTCTCACATGCCTAATAGATTGATCACTTATGCGGCACAGCGATTTTCACTTAATCGTGCTGCACGAATCAGAAGATTTTTACGGAAGCAGTCGACATTGAATTTGCAGCTTTACTCGCCGACTATATTTCCCATTCATCAGTGAGGTGAGAACCAGACCCTTTAGAAACCCACGTGTTATGTTCAATGGCACGGTCGCGGCATAGATGTCATGTTTCGAGTTCCGTGCTTGGCTACGGTTAACATTCACACTAGAGGCGTATCATACCCGAGTCCAACCAAACGGTGCCCAGGCCCGCATGAAGAGGAACAGAATGATCACGTTAGTCAAATGAACTGGACTTCGGTGGTCAAACGTTCTCGGGGATGGTACAGATCGCCTAGGGCGAGTACACCCTGATATTCCATACTTCGCCTTGTGCTGCATGTTGTTGTACATGCCATTCCCACACAGTTCCAGCTGCAAGCTGGCATGGGCTCATTAAAAACAATATTGAAATGCAGTATAACTACGCAATTTGGAGGTTGGACGAAACTGGAGAATCCTCCGGAAACCCACACAGATATGAGGAGCGCACGCGCAGAAACTCCACTCAGACAGTAAGCCAAGCTCAGGATGAAACTCAGGGAGCCTGGAGCTGTGAAACAGCAATGCTGTGCAACCATGCTGCCTGTTATTTGCTTAATTAGACAATTCCTAGATATTAACTGGTTCCAGAGACATCCACGCACATCATTATTTACACTATGAAAGGCTTATACTGTTCCTAGAGCTTCAGCCTTAATCTGAGAAGGTTTATAATTTGAAGATATCAAGCTGAAAGGCATTTATTTGACCGGGATTTGTACAATTCTGTTGTAGACCCAGGAGACATCTGTGTAATACTAATTATAGCAATGCAATGAGTCACTAGGATCACTTTAATGTGGTTACATCCCAGTAAAATAGAAGCATAAAGTATTTATAGCGTCCTCATTTCCAACAACACTCTGCTTTATGTTGTAAAAGTTTTGGCTTTCGTTACTCTGTGGTATTGGAAGATTCGTACCCTGAACCTTAAATACTAAAAGGTGCATTTTGAGAACAATTGGCCAAGTGGGGAAATTTGTAAACACAGCCAGGCGCTGGAGTTCCCCTCTGAGATTTCACAGGACGGGACTGCATTTTTTTTTTTCACTCTCCAGGTGATTTATGGTTCAGTGATTTTGAAGTGCTGGAGTGAAAAAGATTTCAGGTTTAGCGCAGGTAGGGGTGTGGTACACATAAGACAGAAACAGAGTATGTTTATTAGGGCGGTTCCATCCGTTCTAGTTATAACAGGTAGCTGGAGTCAAACCAAGACAGGTAGAGAGTAATCATTATCATGAGCATTTTTATAATCCCGACAGTTGGAGGCGGAGAATGTTAGCATTCCCGTGACCTGCACTGTTGTTTTTTTCGTTTGTTTGTTGCAAACTGGACATCTATCCTTGAGGATAACCCCCCCCCCCCCATTCTTTTTTCGGATTACATTTACGGAATTTGGCAGACGCCCATTTTATCTCATTTACACATCTGAGCAGTCGAGGGTTAAGGGCCTTGGTCAAGGGCGCAACAGTGGCAGCTTGGCAGTGCTGGGGTTTGAACTCATGATCCTCTGATCAGTAGCCCAACATCTTAACCTGTGAGGTGCTCAATCCCACACTGCCGATTTAAATTTCTCTCGGCAGGGAATGGAGCTAGGTGATATCAGCCTCGCTTCTCTCTGACATTTCCTCCACTGTACGTGTGTGTGTGTGTGTGTGTGTGTGTGGAGCAAGCTGCCGAGTCTGACAGGATGTTGATGAGTAAAGGAGATGCCCATGTGAGACTCTCCGTTCAGTTGTTGTTTCCCCCCCCCCCCAACACTGTAGATAAACACATGTTGGCTAATTTTCATACCGTGGTATATGGTCAATACTCGTGCAACCGGAATAACAGGACATGTCAATTTGATCATGGTGAAGAGCTTTGATAGTGCTAGGATGATGCCATGACCCACCGTGTCTCACATTCAGAGCACTTCCTGCTTTTATTATCCAAGTACACCAAATAGCTTCTTTTTTATTCTTTCTCCAAATCCATGTTTTATTCATCTTTCTTACTGAGTTCATGAGTTTGAAGTCCTGTGCTGGGGAAAGGGAAGCGGGTGATGGAATACGCAACATTTAGAGCAGCGTGTCGGTCTAAACTTCAGGATATCCTCTATATACCCTGTTTATTTTTAGAGTTTATATAAAACAGCCTCAGAATGCTTCCTCTCTGCGGGGATTTCCATATTAATTGTTGTTTCCATATTCACTCAGGCCAGTCGAACACTCTAACTAGAGAATGTTTTCATTTACATAGTTATGCGGCACCACATTATGTAACCGCAGACGAAACGTCCTAACAAGTCCAGCGTCATGCGGCTGTCAAACTGGATTGTGTGAAATTGTCCACTTTTTTTCAACAGATTTAAAGTGAAGACCTAGGAATTCACTTTCAGGATTTTCCTACGAAATGTTCACCAGCTAAACCTCGGTCAGTTAGTATCGAGTGCTTTCTCTAAGGTTGATTCTTCACGTCAGCTGAAGCCTTACCAAAGTTCATTCATATGAGGTGTTGATCTTTTATCTTGTCATGGACACGTACCCAAGGTATAGCTAAGAAAATAATAAATGCGAGGATTTTTTTTTCTCTTTCACGTGTAACTGTATCTAAGCATTGGTGTTTTATACCATGTGTTTACTTACTTATTCATTTTATTAGTCGTATAATTTATACCTACGTACACCGATCAACCATCACGTTTAAACCATTGACAGGTGCCGTGAATAACGTGGATTATCTCGGTACAGTGGCACCTTTCAAGGGGTGGAATATATTAGGCACAGTAAGTGAACAGTTAGATCACAGAGTTGATGTGATGGAATCAGGAAAACTGGACAAGTGTAAGGATCTGAGCGACTTCGACTATGGCCAAATTGTGATGGCTAGACGACTGAGTCTGAGCATCTCCAAAACAGCAGGTCTTGTGGGGTGTTCCCAGTATGCAGTGGTTAGTACCTACCAAAAGTGGTCTAAGGAAGGACAACCGGTGATCCAGGGTCATGGGCACCCAAGATTCATTAATGCGGGGAGCAAAGGCTAGCCGTCTGGTCCGATGCCCTAATAGAGCTACTATAGCACAGAAAAAATTTATGCTGGCTCTGATAGAAAGGTGTCAGAACACAGTGCATCACAGCTTGCTGCGTATGGGGGCAGAGTAGGTACTGACCCCTGTCCACCACCGAAAGCACCTACAAGGGGCATTTGAGCATCCGAACTAGACTATGGAGCAGTGGAAGAAGGTCTGATGAATTACATGCAAGATGCACTATGGGAAGAAGGGAAGCCGGCAGAGGCAGTGAGATTCTCTGGACAATGTTTGCTGGTTAATCTTTGGTCCTAGCATTCATGACTAACATCGGTTAGCATTTCATCCACGCCATCATGATGGAGCAGGTGATGGCAGGTTTGTTGTCCCTGTTGCATTTCCCACTTTATCAAGTTTGAACAGCTGCTTGCTTTCTGTGTATCTCTGTCTGTGTGTTTGTGCTGATGCAGTGAGTAAATAAATCAATTCAAAAAGTCAAGCACATGAGGATTATGGCTGCTTTGGCTGTCTGAATAGTTTGCATTCTAGTCTATCTTCGCTTAACCATGTCGTGTTTGTGTGTGAATGGGGGGGGGAAAGGATTTGTACAGCAAGCAATGATAAAGAACCAGACGAAAACCGACAGCTATAGATGCTGTTTCAGCCCTTTTAACCAGCCACTGTTCTAGTCGACTTTCACAATGGTAGCTATTGAGTACAGCGGGATTTCCTCATAACAGCAATCCTACACTACTGCGTCAATAACGGAATCGTTCCACTAAAGACGTTCACATTCCTAACAGCACATGCATTCTTTTATCCACGGATTAGCATTATAATTGACAATACTAACATTGCAAGCACCGAACTATACTGAACACTGAACAATCACAGCCTTACAAAATCTCTGTCGATACAAAATAAAAATTCATTCCAGTTGGTTTACCATTTGTACAGAACCGGTATTTAATGATGCGTCAATGCGCAGTTCAGCATGACGGCCTTCTGGTTTCAGAAGGAAAGACATCAACATTCTTTTATCCATCGTCCATATCGCTTATCATACACACGGTCATGGGGGAGCCTGGAGCCTATCTCAGGGAACTCTGGGCACAAGGTAGCGTACACCCTGGACGAGGTGTACGCTATGGACCGTTTGGAAATACCACTCAGCCTACAACGCATGCCTGCAACATGGAAGCTCCACACACACAGGGTGGAGGAGGGATTTGAACCCCAAACCCGAGGCAAACGTGCCAAGCATTAGCGTAGGAATCAAATCACAGCTCAGAAGTCATGTCACGGGGACAGTGATGACTTCCAAGCAGTTAATTCTGTCAGCCATCGAATAGCTTCATCTAATAACTCATCTAATAAATTCATATTGTTAGCGACTTAATAGATTAACGTTATTTTTTTCCCCCCAGAGAGCGCAGCAGAGAAAGACACAAGTCTCGCAGTAAAGACAGCAGTCGCTCGGAGAAGTCCGTCACCATCAACGCTCCTCCTGCAGAGCCCCTGTTGGGAGACCAGTCCATGCGAGGAGATGAAACACAGGTGAGCTATAGAATCTGGAGCTTTAGACCTATACTCTGCAGGTTACACCAGCAGGGAATTAAAGAACTGAGCGGTTTGTTCTACTTCCTCTGACATCACTTGCTCGTTTCCAGACGGATCAGAATGCAGCTGCAAGGCTGATAACCAGGGCAAAGAAATATGATCGTGTCATCCCAATTTTAGCATCGCTCCAGTTTAAGATTCTTTAAAGCTCTTAATGATCAAGCTCCTTCTTATCTGAAAGATCTTCTCACACCACATTCATCAAGCAGATTTTTACGGTCTTCTGATAGGTTCCTTCTGTATGTTCCACAATGCTCCTGTTAGCACTTCAGTACTGTTTCAGTTGTTTAGTTTTTTTTTTTTTTTTTTTTTTTTTTTTTTTTTTAACAAAGCAAAAGCAAACGGTATAATGAGATTTATTTCCGTTTCTCATATGGATTTTGAAACTCGTTAAACATGGTGAATTTGAATGAAATGGTGTCTGTGGGGAATTCTGTGATAACTCTTGTTTGAGTCAGATTTTTGGACTCGAGCGTAACGACAGGCTGAGTCAGATTCAGGAATGGCATGAAGGATGTGAGGTATTTGGCCTGCAATTATAACGATGTGGTTCATTTCAGTCTCCTCTCCCACAGACGAGTGAATAGATAGGTGAAGATCTACAGAGGAGAGACGAGTGTTCCTTTTTCTTTTTTTCCAACTGTTTATATAATTATCACTGCTTATATAATTATAATTAGATCCATTACAGGAACAGAAGTTTCAGGAGAGTACCGTCACCATCATCATGTCATTAACCCCAAGCCCCACCCCTTTTTACTCTCTCAATCTTACTGTCTCTCTCTCTTTCTGTCTGTTTCTCTCTCTCTCTTTCTGTCTGTTTCTCTCTCTCTCTCTCTTTCTGTCTGTTTCTCTCTCTCCCTCTCTCTCTGTGTTTCTCTCTCCCTCTCTGTCTCTCTGTTTCTCTCTCTCTCTTTCTATGTATATTTCTCTTTCTCTCTCCCTCTCTCTCTGTATGTTTCTCTCTCTCTCCCTCTCTGTCTCTGTTCCTCTCTCTCTCTTTCTATGTATATTTCTCTTTCTCTCTCCCTCTCTCTCTGTATGTTTCTCTCTCTCCCTCCCTCTCTCTCTGTATGTTTCTCTCTCCCTCCCTCTCTCTCTGTATGTTTCTCTCTCTCTCCCGCTCTCTCTGTATGTTTCTCTCGCTCTCCCTCTCTCTCTGTATGTTTCTCTCTCTATACGTACATTTATATACAGTGGTGCTTGAAAGTTTGTGAACTTTAGAATGTCCTATATATCTGCATAAATATGAACTTTAATATCATTGGATTTTCACACAAGCCTAAAAGTAGATAAAGAGAACCTAACTAAACAAATGAAACAAAAATATTATACTTGGTCATTTATTTATTAAAGAAAATGATCCAATATTACATATATGTGAGTGGCAAAAGTATGTGAACATCTAGGATAAGTTTAATTTGAAGCTGAAATTAAGAGTCTGGTGTTTTCAATCAATGGGATGACAATCAGGTGTGAGTGAGCGCCGGTTTTATTTAAAGAACAGGGATCGATCAGAGTCTGATCTTCACAACACATGTTTGTGGAAGTGTATCATGGCATGAACAAAGATTTCTGAGTACTTTAGAAAAAGATTTGTTGATGCTCATCATGCTGGGAAAGGAAAACAGAATAAGAACCGTATCCCATCTGTGAAACATGGTGGTGGTAGTATCATGGTTTGGGCCTGTTTTACTGCATCTGAAAGTGCAGCAAGTCAATAATGCTAATCACATGAATTGTTCTAGTAAAGAATGGTTAAAGAAGAATAAAGGTAATGCTTTGGAATGGCCAAGTCAAAGTCCTAATCTTAATCCAATAGAAATGTTGTGGAAGAACCTGAAGCAAGAAGTTCATGTGAGGAAACCCATCAACGTCCCAGAGCTGAAGCTGTTCTGTACTGAGGAACGGGATAAAATTCCTCCAAGCAGATGTACAGGACCGATCAACAGTTTCCGCAAACATTTAGTTCCATTTAATGCTGAACAAGGGAGTCACACCAGGTACTGAAACCAAAGGTTCATGTACTTTTACCACTGTGATGGACTGGCACCCTCTCCAGGGTGTACCCCACCTTGTGCCCAATGCTCCCTGGATAGGCTCCAGGTTCCCCGTGACCCTGAAAAGGAGTAAGTGGTAGAAGATTGATGGATGGATACTTTTACCACTCATAAATATGTAATATTCAATCATTTTCCTCAATAAATAAATGACAAAGTATAATATTTTTGTCTCATTTTTTTAATTGGGTTCTCTTTATCTATATTTGATACTATGTTGAAAATATTATGTTGTTTTAGGTCTTCTCCGTATCTCTTTGTTTGTATCTCTCTCTCACTCTTTCTGACCTACTTTGTGGATTCAGCTTGAGTGGTGAAGGTAGTGAGCAGACATACAGAATTTTATTGCTGTGTGTAACAGAGAGGAGAGTGTGAGTGCATCAGTGAAGACAAAGTGCTGCATGTGGCTTTGTATGGAGGAAATGAATACAGTACCTACACCCGCACAGACGAGGAGTCTCTGTTTCAACTGAAGCTCTCTTTAAGACGATGAGTGATAGATTCCCCGCTTCCTCAGATTGGTTCTTCATTTTCTTCTGTGTGTTTTTGTACGTGTGTTTTCAACATCCAATCAGCTGCTTGTTCCTGTTAATAATAATGAGGCTGGCCAGAAATGCCTCCTGTGATGTAGTTGTGCTAATATCAATATCATGTCATCATACTGAACAGCTCTAGTGTGTGTAAGTTCACTGTTAATGAAGGACTGTAGCTCTGCACCTGTGTGTGTGTGTGTGTGTGTGTGAGTGAGTGAGAGAGAGAGAGCAGCTGTAGAGCTTCGGTCGGGGACTTGCTCCAAATCTCAAGACCAATGCTAACACTCTGAATCTTTTTCTCATAAGGAATGAATATTCAATGACACTTGAGGCTATTTTATTATAAAGTCATATAAGTGAATGCCAAAGCAACGATTGCATACCTTTTATTAATACATTCATGTTTCCTTACACGCATGCCTAGTTTTTTTTTTTTTTTCTCATCATTTAAACAGATTGCTCCACAGGATCATTCTTTTTCACTCGTAGAACTGGAAGACCTGGAATGTCGTGGAAATATTAGTGAGGTCTTGGAAAAGTGTAAGAACAAGGGTTGCCACTGGGATCACATATTTTCTCCGGACAACGGATATAATCTCATAAAACTATAAGATCAGACCGATTCACTGTCTAGATCTGAAATGTGCATCTGCTATGGTTTTCGAATGAACCTTGTGATATGGTAATCATTGTTTGAAGAATGCATTGTGTGTGTGTGTGTGTGTGTGTGTGTGTGTGTGCGCGTGCGTGCCTGTGCCTGTGTTTTAGTCAGTCAGTAAGTCATTAGACCTTGTCATTGTTGACTTAATAAGGATGTCTGCAGATATGAGTCACTCCAAGATGATCTTCTAGTGAGCAGCAGCTGTTTGTAGAAGTCATGCAAAATGTCCTGGAAACGTTCTGTATGGAGGAACGGTCTCAGATCCTTTGCCATGTATTCTCCAACCTCATCAGGCATTACAGGAGAAAGCTCAGAGCTTGTCACGTAATCCATGTAATGGAGGTTGAGGACGGAAGCAAATGCAGATAAGAGCTTTTAATAAAGAGAGGCAGGCAGATAAATCCAAATCATGAGAGAATATCCTGGTCAGAAACAGGCAATGGGTCAGGCGATTGGCAAACCGGTATAAACTGGGCAAGGCAAGAATCGAGAACAAGAAACAAAACAAGGAACGGGTTACAAACGCTTAGTATGATGAGAGGCCTCAAAAGACCTTTTTAAACTGTGGTGTGATTGTGTGTGAGATTGGATGCAGGTGTGAGTGATTTAGAATGATTGTGAGTGTTCTGGGAATTGCGGTACATGGTGGCCATGTTTGTAGGCTGCAGTGCAGGATGGGAAATGTAGTCACTGATTTGCTGCGATATGACAGAGCTGTTATCTTGGCACAGGGAGCTAGCACAAAGTGTTGACTAAAAGGGTGCCAATAATTTTTGCACGCCTATATTTAACACAGTTTTGTTTTTTTTGTTTTTTTTTTTTTTTGATAAACCTGTGTTGTGTTTGATATCCATGAGGGTTAAATGATAAAGACAATTTCTCACAGACATCTTTGCTCATATTTACCGAGGGTGCCATTATTAATGGAGGGCATTGTGTATGATGTACAGTATAGTTGCATGAAAACGTGAATTTCATATGTTCAAGCAGCAAAACTGCAATGTTTTTACGTCAGTTTTAAATCTTTTATAGTGAATATAGTATCAGCTGAGTGAAAGTTCACACCAGGTTGTGATAAATGATGTAATGTCAGCCATGCTCTCTTGTATACCGTAAAACTTTTGAGCACCGCCGTGCGTGATCGTGTCCTGTCGCAAAATGCAGGTTAGGGTTATGTGACAAATAAAGGCTTCTAGTGGTCCAATCACAAACAATGCAGCTGATTTATCATTTCTATATTATGTGATATGCTGCAAGATATTTAATTTTGCCTAGTAATATCATAATAGCAGTGCCAAGTATAAAAACAAGCATAAAAGTCTATGAAAACATATGCTATATTTTAGTTTTACTATAGTTACGGAAAAGTTACAGACCAAAATGTCCTCCTAAACCTCCCCATACAACCCCCCCCCCCCCCCCTTTTCAAATTTCACATAAAGGTGCTGGATGGCAAACCTCATGCAGAGAGCAAGATCCATTCTGAAGATATTTGGTATAATGTAATGTAATATAGTATAACAGGCATCCACATGACTTGTAATTGGTTGATGTTCTCTCAGAGGGGAAAGGATGGTTTGTATGATGGACACACACACACACTCGCACTCACTTTCTTTCCCACTCAGCCGTCCCATGCGACCCTTCTAGTGAAAGCCCTCGCAGTAATTCACCACACCGCACTCCTCACGGCATTATATGATGGCAGATATTTTTACACATACTCTAAAAGGCAGTACAGCCAGCACTCGCTTCACAAAACGCATCCGTTCACTCGTCACATTGGAGAAAGGCCGCTTCTTGCAGCGTTAAAACACATGAGAACACACTCCGGGCTTCACAGTGATGGAAGAGCTGGTGTTAGAACGTGAACCTGCGACGCAGGAGCTGAGCTCACCGCCATCTGAGCCTCAGGAGGTAGGACACACACACACACACACACACACACACACAGTGGTATGAACCAGTGCAAGATGTTATCTCAGATGCCGGATCTCTGCGAGGCACGTCGGCTCCCTGAGAACCCTGACCTCAAACAAGAACATTACGTCCTTTTTTATGCTCCAGAAGTGATTTCCTGTGGCAACTCGGAGCCAGACGTATTGTAATAATGTGTGCGTTGTTCAGAGTTCCAGCCATGTCGTATAGGGGTAATTAGTTTAGTCACTGCAGCTGAAGAACACGTCCAAATAACCACAGGTTAGTGTTGTAAAACTATGTAGAAGGACTCTTGGGATTTTTAGGATTCCTCAGATGCCTGTAAGAAATGTTTATTTAGTTTGTTCTTTTAGTATTTCTCAGTTGTTAAAGACCTGCACTTAGCTTCTTTCTTTTTTGTCATGACTGAAGTCATCTTATTTTGATTAAAGACATCGACACTTGATCATATACAGAAACCTTGACTTGGATTTTTATCCAATAAAGAGTTTTTCATTTTATTCAATCATTTTATTTCAGTCAGTTACCATGTAAATGCAGTATAGTATACTGTAGGCGAGCAAGCGTTTAGAGTCCCTTTTTTTTTTTTAAAGCTTCCTTGCTTCTTAGTGGAGATATTTTGTGAAGCAAATTACTGTTTTCCGTTAGAAGTACAAGCAGCCATTTATATATGATTATTTATATATATATATATATATATATATATATATATATAATGTGTGTGTGTGTATATGTGTATATACATATATATAATGTGTGTGTACAGTGCCTTGCGAAAGTATTCGGCCCCCTTGAACTGTTCGACCTTTTGCCACATTTCAGGCCTCAAACATAAAGATATAAAACTGTAATTTT
>JAFFST010045481.1:57642-70813 GCA_022414735.1 Noturus placidus
CCATTTCAATATTATCGCTTGCACAGTGCTCCTTGGGATGTTTAAAGCTTGGGAAATCTTTCTGTATCCAAATCCGGCTTTAAACTTCTCCACAACAGTATCTCGGACCTGCCTGGTGTGTTCCATGTTCTTCATGATGCTTTCTGTGCTTTAAACGACCTCTGAGACCATCACAGAACAGGTGCATTTATGAGGAGACTTGATTACACACAGGTGGATTCTATTTATCAACATTAGACATTTAGGTCAACATTGGATCATTCAGAGATCCTCACTGAACTTCTGGAGAGAGTTTGCTGCACTGAAAATAAAGGGGGCTGAATAATTTTGCTCGCCCAATTTTTGAGTTTTTTATTTGTTGAAAAAGTTTGAAATATCCAATAAATTTGGTTCCACTTCATGATTGTGTCCCACCTGTTGTTGATTCTTCACAAAAAATTACAGTTATATATCTTTGTTTGAGGCCTGAAATGTGGCAAAAGGTCGAACAGTTCAAGGGGGCCGAATACTTTCGCAAGGCACTGTACATATAAGAAATAAGATAAGAAGGAATAATAGTAAAAAAAAAAAAAAAGAGTAGAATAGAATAAAAATATCTATATAGCAGTGCGAAATGGTGTAGAATATATTAAAAATAAATAAATAAATAATGCCCATGCAGGCACTCTGAAAAATGCACAGTTTGAGACCACGGAGACGCCATGTACCTGTAGAGAATTAGTGCGTGTGTGTTCAATGTGGTTATGACTTTTGGGAAAAAAACTGTTCTTGAATCTGTTTGTCCTTGATCTGATGCATCTGTAACATCTCCCTGAGGGCAGCAGATTAAACAGTTTAGAGCCAGGGTGGAAGATGTCTTTAATGATTGCTTTTCCTCTGCTGAGGCAACAGGAGGTGTAAATATCCATGAGGGAGGGGAGAGGGCAGCCAATGATCTTCTGTGCTGCTCTTATTACTCTCTGAAGCCTTTCCCTGTCTGCTATGGTACGGAAGCTGCACCATACCGTAATGTAGTAGGTCAGCAGGCTCTCAACGGACGAGCGATAGAAAGTCAGCAGCAGATTTGAATCCAAATTGTACTTCCTGAGGACCCTCAGGAAGTGTAGCCGTGTTTGAGCCTTCTTAATAATCCCAGTGATGATGTCTGTCCAGGAGATGTCAGCGGAGATGATTACACCAAGAAACCGGAAGGTGTGAACCCAGTTGATATGACATATATGACAACACTGAAGAAATGACACTTTGCTACAATGTAAAGTAGTGAGTGTACAGCTTGTGTAACAGTGTAAATTTACTGTCCCCTCAAAATAACTCCTCTGTCCCCTCAAAAGACAACCATTAATGTCTAAACCGCTGGTAACAAAAGTGAGTACACCCCTAATGAAAATATCCAATGCCCCCTGGGACAGGCTCCAGGTTCCCCGTGACCCTGAAGGACAAGCGGTATAGAAAATGGATGGATATGTGGAAGCTTCTTTGTCAGACATTTCCACAGATACTCAGTTTAGAGCAAGAAAGTGATATATTAAGTTTGTGGATCCAGTTATTCTAGAAAGACACAGGCACTTTTTGGAAGGGAATTTTGGCACCTCGTCATTACTCTGTCTGCCCTGGCAAATTAGCAATACAAAATACAAAAAAAAAATCTGCCTTTTGGTTTTCAGCTCTGCAGTAAGTGGATTTACATCTTGTAGGAAGCACATGTTGGCTGTCACCAGGCTGGTGGCTGTACAATGCAGACCGTGGTGTATTCCAGTGTCTGTGTGTTTAAGTGTGCTTTGACCTTTGTCCTTTCTGTCACAGCACTCTGGTTGGGTTTCTGGACCTGTTTTAATGGCCGTATTATATTTTGGTAAATAAATAGAGTCTGATTTTTAAGCGTGTAAATGCTACATAAAGGGAGAAGATATGAAGAGAAGTAGTCCAGTCTCTATGGGAATGTGTGTGTGTGTGTGTTTGTTTGCCTTGACTGTCATCTATTTCTTCCCTATTCATTATATTCACATCACAGTAGCACATTGAAACTACCGTACCGTGCTATCGTATTTTTGCCAACTTTCTGGTATCTAATTGAACGTTTTGGGAGGGGAGTTATCTTTGTGTTTCTCTGCTCTCCCTTTAGTTTTCTGTAGCTTTTCCAGGATCGTTCCCAGATATGAAAACTCTCTGTACTCTGAGACCACAAGCTGTATCCCATGTCCTCTCCAGGGTTTACATTCCTGAGGCGTGTGTGTTTGCTTTGGTTAGGGGGGTAATGGAAGAGTAACTCATAGTAATGAATTCATAGTATGATAACTGTACATCACACTGTTAATCACTGTATCTATGTCAGTTAGATGTTTTCAATGGGGCTATAATAACTAACACAACAGCAGTGTCAGAAATATTGTAGTAATGCCTTCCTGCTGTAGCAAAAACATTAACAAAATAACTTGTTCAGCTCCTACACAATCTTATTAGCAAATCATATTTACGTTCATAAGTGGAAAGTATGCCTGCTTTTTTATTATCAGTTATACCATTGTAGGTGTTCGATGAGATCCATCCATTTTCTATACTGCTGATCCTACTGGGTCGCGGGGAACCTGGAGCCTGTCCCAGAGGGCATCGGGCGAGGGGGTTGGGGGAGGTACACACCCTGGATATAAAAACTATGCCAATCCATCGCAATCCCTCACACACCCATTTTGTACATGCCAATCAGACCACCATACCTGTCTTTTATTGAAGGAGGAAACCAGAGTACCCAGAGCAGACGCAGGAATCGAACCCCCGACCCTATTGGCCTGAGGCGACCGTGATAACCACTCAGCCACCGTGTGCCCTGTTAGATGAGATGAGTTGATAAAAAGGTTCTCATCTCTCACAACAGCAACAATAACACAAAAAAACCCCAGTCCCTTCATTCTTTCCTGTTCCACCCTCTATTCTTTTAATTCTCTCTCTTCCTATTCGTACCTTTTCTTGCACTGTCACTCTGCTGCCCTCCAGCTCACTAAAGCACTCGGCCAGCTCGGTGCATTTATACCACGCTGTCAGTCTGCCTACATCGTCTGAGACACACACACTCACACACCACCATTCTCACTCCGTTGTACATGAGTGTTGTTTTAGGACCACACACACAGTGATGACAGGAAGTGAAGCCAGCCCAATGTGTGCTGTTATGGCTGCTATTTTGGAAGCGTTATCTGTATTATTTTTGCAGCATTTTTGTTCTTTTAATAAAATCAGCTATACTGTGATATCAGAAAATTATGAAAGTCAAAATTGTGCTCTAGTTATTTGCCGCGACACCCTTGAATATGTTAGGAGAGCTTTAATTTATAATTATTGCTTTTTAAATAATAAGCATACAAGGTGAAAAATGCTAATATAAATGTACATTTATAAAAATCCAATAGCTTCCCATCCATCCATCTTCAACCGCTTACTCCTTTTCAGGGTCACGGGGAACCTGGAGCCTATCCCAGAGAGCATCGGGCACAAGGCGGGGTACACCCTGGACAGGGTGCCAGTCCATCGCAGGGCTCAATCATATACACACTCACACACTACGGACACTTTAGACACGCCAATTAGCCTAACATGCATGTCTTTGGACTGGGGGAGGAAACCCCTGACACACGGGGAGAACATGCAAACTCCGCACACACATGGCGGGACTCGAACCCCAGACCCTGGAGGTGTGAGGTGAACGTGCTAACCACTAAGCCACCGTGCGCCCCCCCCCAATAGCTTCCCAGTCGATTAAATATGACCATGTGTTATGCATCTTTTAAAGTTGTCACATTTAAAACCTGATGTTTTCAATAGGTACCATGATACAGGGGAGTCAATCCCCCAGTATAGTTTTAAGTTCTGTAATAATTAATAGCAGTTTATTTTTAACTTATTTTTCGGTTGCAATCATACAATTGCATGGTTTCTCTAAACACACAAGGGATCCTGTTGGGTCATTCAAAGTGTCTCGGATCTCACAATCAGGCTTCTTTGACCACTACATGGCAGTATATAACATCCAGGTTTGTGTTTTGAAGTGAATAAACTTTGTAGGAGCTTGTTAAGAACCAGCATTCTTTATTTCCGTGGAACGTTACCAGAACAGTGTACATAAGGTTCAGGCTACGTAGGTTGCTGGTGATGTTCTGGTGAATACTTCACTGTCGCAGTGCGAAAGTGCTTCTCTGGGGGGTTTTTTGGGGCGTGCAATATCCATCCCATTTTCTGTCCGGCCGTATCAAAAAATACATCCCGCCATTCAGTGCCCTTTCAATCAGTACGAAGCAGAAGGAGTTGGATTCAAGTGTGAGCTTTATTTGAAAAATCGTAATCAGTAGACAGAACAGAAGGTAAGAGTAACACTCAGAAATGCAGAAAAGTGAAAATGGTAAAACCTTGCAAAGCTGGAAGACAAATTGATTGGTTTAAATTCGGGGGATTAATGAGGCTGATCAGGTGACTCCAGGATCAGAGGTGGATTCGGGCTTGACGCACTATGAGAGTAACTATGAACTGGCTTTATCCTGAGTAATCTACAACATATATCTATCTTAAATAAAGAAAAGGTGAATGTGATGTTATTGAAGACACTCACCATTCCTATTCTGCATTAATGGCTGCGAATTTCACACCCTTAATCTTATACATGAAGTCAGCCTTTCAAAAATGGGCATCTCTACCACTATCCCCCCTTGGTAGAATAAACACTGTAAAAATGAACATTCTTCCAAAATTCCTCTACCTCTTCCAATCCATCCTTTTGTTTTTACCAAAATCTTTCCTTAAGAATAGAGACAAATTAATCTCATCTTTCATCTGGGTAAGAAAAACTCCCAGGGTCTCCAAATTTTTACTTCAGAGGAGTCGACTGAGTGGTGGCCTTTCTTTGCCCAATTTCATGTATTATTATTATTGAGCGGCTAACATTCAGAAACTGGTGTTCTGTGTGCAGGCCCCTTCTCTTCCAAGGTGCCACTTATTCCGACCTCCCTCCCTGCTCTGGTGTTCTCCTCCTTCCAATAGCCCTTTCACAATACACAGATAATCATATAGTATATACCTCCCTAAAAATTTTCAGTTTCGCCGTCATTTTAAATCTGTCTCGGCCTCAATCGGGGCATCTATATGTAATAACCCCCTTTTCCCCCCTCCTTTATAGACTCCACATTCTCTCTTTGGGAACAGAAGGGTCTGAAACACTTTGAGGATCTTTTCATCAACAATGTGTTTGCGAATTTTTCTGAATTTTCCTCGTCATACAGCCTGCCTCCGTCTCACCTTTTCCTTTTCTTTCAAATTAGGCACTGTGTCTCCTCCCTATTGACTGGGTTTCCCTCCTTACCTATAAAGTCTGCATGGGAAGAGGTGTTCAAGCTGAATCCTCGTAAAAGGGGCATTATTTCACAGATATATGCAACGATTTGGTCTCAAGGCGATTCTTACAATGATTCTTACAATTAGTGCCTATATACGGACCACCACGTCATGTGCTAGACTTAGTCTAGTCACATTAGGCTAGACTGTGCTAGTTTCATACAATTTAAAGTGGTCCATAGAGCTCACCTCTATAGGAGTAAACTATCTAAAATATATCCCAATGTTCCCGACGTGTGAAAAATGTAAACTTTCACCGAGTAACCTGAGTCATATGTTTGCACTCTGTCCCAAACTACAGAACTTTTGGAACTCCTTTTTTAGGACTATGTCCGACATTCTTAGAATCAATTTGGAGGTCTGTCCTCTAATTGCTATCTTTGGTGTTTCATCTCAGTGTCAGCCTCTGAACCTTAGACAAGCTAGTGTTGTGGCCTTTGCATCGTTGCTTGCTCGGCGCAGAGTATTGTTGTCTTGGACCTCTCCACAACCCCCCTCTATATCAATCAGTCTGTCTTAAAGATCTAATGCTCTTTTTGAAGCTGGAAAAAATCAAGTATAACATCAGAGGTAGTGGAGACTCATATTTGGGAAAATGGCAACAGTTTATTACCTACTTCAAGGATGTACACACCCTGGAGGTAAATTAAGGAGAGGTGGACGGTCAATACTATCCATCTTACCCCCCTTCTTTTTTCCTTTTTTTTTTTTTATTTATTTTCTTATATTCTGTATGGATTTGTAAAAATAATATGAAACATATGTAATTGAATTACATGTACATGAATCATAAATAAATGAATCATATGGGTGGGGTGGGAGGGGCTGTTATTGGGGTAAAAAAAAATTGATTCTGTATTGATATTTTTTGTTGTACTCTGAAAAGTGTATGAGAATCAATAATATAAATAAATATAAATAAAAAAAGACACTCAGAACGTTTACATGGACAACAATAATCCGATATTAAGACGATACTCTGATTAAGAAACTATCATGTACATAGAGATTATTGATGACCTTAATCCGAATAAAATCATACTCGAAGTAAACACAAATGGAATTAAGACGTGGAGTATTCGCGTACTTACCTACCGGGACGGCCAGGAACCTTTGGGTGATTCTTGATGACAGCTTGACCTTTACAGACCACATCTCAACAACTGCACGGTCCTGTAGGTTCATCCTGTACAACATCAAGAGAATCCGACCCTACCTCACCGAACACGCTACACAGATACTAGTCCAGGCTCTTGTTATCTCAAAACTGGACTACTGCATCTCACTACTTTCGGGCCTCCCAGCCAGCTCCATTAAACCCCTTCAGATGATTCAGAATGCTGCAGCACACCTTGTCTTCCACCAGCCCAAGAGAACGTATGTCACACCCATCTTCATCTCCCTCCACTGGCTTCCTGTAGCTGCCCGCATCAAATTCAAGGCCTTGATGCTCACCTACAAGACCTTGTCTGGAACAGAACCCTCCTCCCTCAACTCTCTCCTGAAGGATTACATTTCCACACGCAATCTGTGATCGATTAGCGACCGACGTTTAGTATTTCCTACTCATTGTGGCGCAAGGTCCCTTTCCAGAACCTTCACACTAACTGTTCCTCGGTGGTGTAATGAACTTCCAACCTCAATCCGGACCGTAGAATCTCTCACCATCTTCAAAAACAGCTAAAGACTTCTGTGAACACCTTTCCAAATCATAAAAAAAAGGGTATTTACACCTCTACGCTGTGCTCTTTGCTTCTTCTGGAACTCAATTAATAGATCTTGTATAGTAGCACTACTTGTATTGTTCTCTGCTCGATATATCGCTTTGCTTGTATTTTTCTCAGTTGTAAGTCACTTTGGATAAAAGCGTCTGCTAAGTGAGTAAATGTAAATGTACTATATAGTAGGAGAAACATGTATCTCAGCTACTATATAGTAGATAAGTACATGGTTTGGGACGCAGCTCATGGCTTCCAGCAGTCGTCTATTTGCACATATAGCACGATACATAATGACCTGCACTTGAAGCTTTCATAAAACTTAAAATAAAAACACCCAAACCTGTATACGGTACCATAAAGAAAACCAACTGTATGTCGATACGTGAAATTCTGGAGGGAACGTTGGACAGCGTCTTTGGTCCCCACTAAGATATAAAAACAGGCCTTCACACACGTTACATTATTTATACCATGTCAAATTGTTCCCACTGTGAAGCTAATGAGTTGTTATTCACCTCAGAACTGGAGTGTTAGCCTGAAGTGCTAACATTTTCAAGGCTTTTCTAAACATTGCTGTGCTGGTGTGGCCTCAGATTTTGTTTATTTTGCACTCAGTGGGAAGGAAAAGTAAACAAAAGATCGATCAGAAAATGTACATTTGTAGATAATTAAGACCCACTGCACTTAATTTACATTTGTTTACATTTCAATGTGTCTTTGACTTTCCTACCATTGTGTAATGGAATGATTTTAACTTTAAACCACTACTAAATATATATTTCTGTGTATCACACTTGGAAGACTGATGAAGTTTGTGTCGTGAATTGAGAGTTAGTGTTAATGTGACAGCGTATACTGTCTAGACATCTGGTGTTGGGTTTGGATTGCAATGGAATCAAGTCCTCACTCTCACTGATTTCACTCTAGACACTCGAGTTGGATCTAATCCTGTCTGTGGTTTTCATTCATAAAGTGTTCCTGCATTTATAGATAAAACCGATAAATTACAACTAATATTAAGTTTCATGCCATCTTAACCAGGCCAATGGGGGAAAAATACCCTTGTCTGTGGCTACATTATAAATCAGCTGATATGGACGACACAGGTCAAGGGGAGGGATTTAAGAGAATTTTTTTCTTGGATGTAATAACTAAAGAATACTTTCTGCTATAATCGACTCCACTTTATCTCTATACGTCTCTTTGCAGGATGACAACTGGGGCGAAACTACCACTGCCATCACAGGCACTTCAGAGCACTCGCTCTCACAGGAGGACATTGTGCGCATTAGCAAAGACCTAGATGACAGCGTGGGTCTGGACTGTAAACGCTATTTAGTCGTCTCGTTCTCTGTTATCTTGAGTCTGCTGGTGCTCCTGACGCCACTCGCGTTCCTCATCCTGCCGCAACTGCTCTGGCCCGAGAAGCTGCGTGCGTGCGGCACGGCGTGTGAGGGCCTCTTCATCTCCGTAGCGTTCAAGCTGCTTATTTTGTTGCTAGCCATGTGGGCACTGTTTTTCCGGCCATCCAAGGTCACCATGCCGCGCATCTTCGTTTTCCGATCACTGCTGGCCATGCTGGCGTTCCTGCTCGTGCTCTCATACTGGCTGTTCTATGGAGTGCGCATCTTGGACACAAAGGTAAGGAGTCGAAAATTGTATACATCAAATTACACAAATGTCTGAATTTACAGTGGAAGACACAAAATGGTCACAAAGGCCAGAAGGATGTGTAGATGTGTCCATGGGTATCAGACAGAAATGGGTTAGAAAGACAAAATGGCCGCACTTCTTTGCCACATACAAACATATGCAGAGAACAGTCAAATACTTTTCATTAGGAAGCCAGGCTCAGAGCATAAGGTTAGCCATGATACAGTGCCCCGGAGTACGGAAGTTCACGGGCTCACCACCAGCAGCTTAACGTACTGGGATTTGAACTCGCAAACTGTTTGATCTGTAGCTGGCTTTGCCTCTTATCAATAGAGGATGAGGTTACTAGCAGTGTTTTTCAATATTCTGTAAAATTGCAATATGCAAATATTTGTTTTATTTATTTATTTTAAATGTGTTAATAATCATTGCACTGGCATTGTTTGAAAAATAAATAAATAAATAAAAACAAGTGAGCAATTCATTTCATTGGTGCATCCACAGGCACAGTTTAAGAGTTCTGCTACGCTCCCACACAGAAGCCGAGTTATCAGTGTATTTTAGTTTTCGCTTACTGCAGGCCAACATCATCATCATTATCAAAAGTGTAACAACTGTTTCGCCGCAGTCCAGGAGTTTTATTAATTAGTGTCTGCCAACCCGTTGTTGTTCCAGGATGAGGATTATCAGGGAATCGTGCAGTATGCCGTGTCCCTGGTGGACGCAATGCTGTTCATCCACTATTTGGCAATAGTGCTGCTGGAGCTGAGGCAGCTGCAGTCTTGCTTTTCGCTCTGTGTCATGCGCTCTACAGATGGAGAGACACGACATTACAACCTGGGACAGCTCAGGTGAGTGTTGTTTGTGTGCAGTGTCAACACTTTGCAGCGGAGATTGCGAAGGTGAAAAAGCGAACTATAAATCCAGTCATGTGGGAAATTTTTTTTTTTTTTTAAATCATTTGAAATCTGCGCCATTTGTAGATGACTCGTAGGGATCCACAACCTTTCTTTCTGAAGGTCTTACAGAACGCTTTAGATCTTGGCATGACGACACCACACACCTCAATAACAAGGAGAACACCAGACACTTGATATGAGAGGAGTATAAATAAGACCGGGTCCACCTGCACTCCCTAAGCAGCTTCTAATCACTGGCACCCAATCTTCAACACCTGATTCTAATTTTATGGATTTGAAGGTGTGATAAATTTAGGGGTGTACTTACTTATTCCATGTGACTGATCTGTTTTTTTGTTCATTTAAAATTGTGGAGGTTACTACAGAATTGGTCATCTGATAGTGTATCAGCTTTATTAATAGGCATTGTTTCAGAGAGGAGCAAATGTTTGCTTGTCCAAATATGTAAAAAAAACAAAAAAAAAACCAACAGTTTCCATGGGGTGTACTTACTTTTTCACATGACTGTATTAGTGCTGAACATGTCAGCTAAGAGACAGCCAGGTGTCTACATTTGAACCAATTATATGTCATAAAAACAATGATTTAAAAAATAAAAATATTTTTGGTGCAAGTGTGCTCTTTTTTTTTTTCTTCTTTCTTTCTTTTTTTTTGTTAGCTGAGAGGTTCTGTATGGGCTTGTCGGTTCTCTGCTCTTTAAATAATGCAGTGCTTTTCATGTTAACAAGCATAGCATCCATGTAAGTCCGAATCCAAGACGTAATCAGAAGTGAAAGGACTTTAGGTGATGAATGATCCTCATTTCCAGTCATTGTGTGGGTGTAGGTGCGATGAGAAGGTCGTGTGGTGTCATGTTTCTGTCATGTTCGCTCCATGAATAATTTGTTTCGGTTTTTCTCTCTTGCTGTTTTACTTTTCTTTTCTTCTTCCGCTGTTAAGTGCCCAACACAAATGATCAAGACCTTCATGCATGAGAGGTCTTGGATTCCTAAATCTACACACATGCATGTGCACACAGATGTATTGAAGAGAAAGGAATGGGCTGCACTCTGTCATCATTAGCATGACGGCATTTTGCTGTTGCATTATCATTATACATCTCCACAGGCCCTCCAGCCTTCACCCTGATGACTCTATCCTCTTCTTGTTTGCGATCAGCCAAGAACTGCCTCCCCTCCCCTCCCCTGAAATATTACCCTTAGCAGCTATCGCTTTAACCAAACATACACACCAAGCAAGCACTTCTTAAAATAAAAAAGTGATTGTTATTATTCTAATCAGTGATAAATAATTCATTATGGCAAAAAAAAGGCACATGGTTTGACCACTCTACAGATTCATGACACTTACTGTACAGAGGAGCAATAGACAAGAGTAAGTGCAGCAGACAGCACCACAGCTCAATAGTAATTAGGCTTTGTTTGCTTATCTTGCTCCTCTTAGCAACATGAATAATTGATCAGAGGAGTGGAGGTTCTGCAGATCGAACATGAAACTCTTACGGAGTTTTTCCTCGCCACCAGCTCGCTCAATAGGGATACATTCACACATTTAAAATCTGTATCCTGTGTATACAGTATGTTTCTGTAAAGCTGCTATGAGACAATGACCATTGTTAAAAGCGCTACGCAAATAAAATAGAATTCAATTGAATTACTTGTAACTACTTTTGTCTTTCACTTGATAAGCTTGTGGGCTAGTATTAGTTTTTCTGTTGAAGATTACATTCTTAACCTTTTTTTTTGTCTCTGTACCTCTCTCGGGCCATGTGTACATGTGGGTTTGTACAAATAGCAAGCACATGCTTCAGGCACATGCTGTGTTTGGACAAATGAAATTAGCGTCCCTTAAAGCATGACACATGCTGCTGGGTGGGGCATGTGGCTCAACACTAAAGCATCTCTCCAGAGAGCACAGATTTACAACCACATAGCAATTCAATCTTCAAATACAGCAAAAGGGATCAGTTTTGGTTGGCAATTTGTTTTGGTTGGCGTTCACAGTGAACTCAGGCCTGACAGTGGGGAAGGAGCATGGCTCTAGTCTGACATTTGGTAAAGAGCAAGACTCATGCCTCACACTGGCACAGAAGCATGGCTCGAGCCTCACGTTGGGTCAGGAGCATGGCTCAAAGGCTGGCACTGGCGTAGGAGCATGGGTCTATCCTCTCGTTGGGTCAGGAGCATGGCTCATGGCTGGCACTGGCGTAGGAGCATGGGTCTATCCTCTCGTTGGGTCAGGAGCATGGGTCATGGCTGGCACTGGCGTAGGAGCATGGGTCTATCCTCTTGTTGGGTCAGGAGCATGGCTCATGGTTGGCACTGGTACAGGAGCATGGGTCTATCCTCATGTTGGGCCAGGAGCATGGCTCATGGCTGGCACTGGCGTAGGAGCATGGGTCTATCCTCATGTTGGGTCAAGAGCATGGCTCATGGCTGGCACTGGCGTAGGTGCATGGGTCTATCCTCTCATTGGGTCAGGAGCGTGGCTCATGGCTGGCACTGGTACAGGAGCATGGGTCTATCCTCACGTTGGGTCAGGAGCATGGCTCATGGCTGGCACTGGGACAGGAGCATGGGTCTATCCTCATGTTGGGCCAGGAGCATGGCTCATGGCTGGCACTGGGACAGGAGCGTGGGTCTATCCTCACGTTGGGTCAGGATCATGGCTCATGGCTGGCACTGGCGTAGGAGCATGGGTCTATCCTCACGTTGGGTCAGGATCATGGCTCATGACTGGCACTGGTACAGGAGCATGGGTCTATCCTCACGTTGGGTCAGGAGCATGGCTCATGGCTGGCACTGGGACAGGAGCATGGGTCTATCCTCACGTTGGGTCAGGAGCATGGCTCATGGCTGGCACTGGCGTAGGAGCATGGGTCTATCCTCTTGTTTGATCAGGAGCATGGCTCATGGCAGGAATTGGCGTAGGAGCATGGGTCTATCCTCTTGTTGGGTCAGGAGCGTGTCTCATGGCTTTCACTGGGACAGGAGCATGGTTACTGACCACAGACTTGTAAAACTAGGTCAAACTGAGCTTACAATAGGGATCCTGTCACTCACAATCTTCCCCAGCGCATCATGAGAGCAGCATGGCCCCATTTTTAGTTTAGAGCACACTGTTCTAAGCATAAATCAAATAAAATAAGAATGAAAACGAGAAACCTTTTTACTGCTGGCAAATATGACTGCAGGAAACTGCTCCAAGGCCACAGCCTTAATCAGGAAATGCTGACTAATTGTTAATAAGTTACTGGGTAAAATCTGGGTAAAAATCACTGTGCAGTTCTGCATGTCTCCAGTAAAAAGGGGAGGGTAAAGCATTGCATACGGTTTTGCCAGTTTAGCATTTATACCTCTTTTCTCCTTGCTCGTGGCTTTACTTCTAATGCCAGACTTTTAGTGTTCTCCTGCGTCTGATTCCCACACACAACAGCACTCTTCAAGAGAAACTTAAGCTAAAATTTCTAACATTCATTATCTCCCATCATTATCCATATTA
>JAFFST010045481.1:73721-87358 GCA_022414735.1 Noturus placidus
TTTTATATCTTTATGTTTGAGGCCTGAAATGTGGCAAAAGGTCGAACAGTTCAAGGGGGCCGAATACTTTCACAAGGCACTGTATATATCTTGATCAGGGGCATCCAATCTTATCCGGAAGGGGCTGGTGTGGGTGCAGGTTTTTCAACCAATCGGAAGCCACACCTAAGTCTGTTGTAAGCCAAGATCAACTGATTAAACAGGTGGAATCAGATGCGGCTCCTGCTTGCTTGGAATGAAAATCTGCACTCACACCGGCCCATTCCGGAGAAGATCGGACACCTCTGATCTAGATAAAAATACCGGTTCTCATAAATATGTACAGGATAGAATAGAACATGGGAGTTAACATTTTATTTTAGTTACTTCCTTTCTTTTTAATTTGCATTTGGCAGGTACTCGAGTATTGGTAACCCGGCCTCGCTCCTTGAGGTCCCTTTCTTGCAAAATTGACCTCTAACCCATATCATGATGTGTTAGGTTTAAGGTTGGAACTAGATGTTTGGGAACTTGATCCATATATAGTGTTATTTCCAGTACACAGTCAGTGAATGCAGTTATTCACGCTGCTTATATACTTTTTTCTGGTTTACTTTGCCCCTGCCTCAAAAGAGACCTTTAAAACTAAGCTGAAAGCGTACCTTTTGGATAGTAAGTGAAACTTTTAAACTATGTTGACACATTTCTGAGCACCAAACACACTGCTCTTTGTGAGTCTGACAGGACTGACACGTCCACCACACAGCACAAGCGCATGATCCTGTCAAGTTTGTTTTCACTTCCTTCAATTTCCTCGTTTAAAGTTTGCTATGCGACTGGCTAGATTTCCCAAAAATCTATTGTAGTGCAAGCGTCATATGCTCAGCTAGAGAAGGGAGAGTCGAGTCTCTCACACCGCTTCGAGTACAATTGGGATAAACATACACTAGTAATCATTTTTGGGAAACCTGACTGTTGTGATGTCTATGGACGATCGTACCCTGCTTGCTTTATGCAGGACGTTCACTGTCCCGATATGTCTACATCTTTGCATGAATCACAAATCTAGGAAATAGGGATGGGCGATATGGACTTAAAAATATATCATGATATTTTCTGGAATTTATTTACATTTACATTTACATTACATTTATTCATTTAGCAGACGCTTTTATCCAAAGCGACTTACAAGTGCACACTCACACACCAATGGTAGCAGTGCTTCCATGCAAGGTGCTAGCTTGCCATCGGGGGCAACTTAGGGTTCAGTGTCTTGCCCAAGGACACTTCGGCATGGGATCACCCGGGCCGGGATTCGAACCACCAACCCCACGATTGGCGGGTTAGTGGACAACCCGCTCTACCGACTGAGCCACAGCCGCCCCGGCTTATTTACGATAATGATATCAGTGATGATATAAATATAGTACCGTTCACCACTGTTTTGATCTACAAGTTATAGCTGTGATCTTGAGAGCCTCAGAAACACAGACATTGATCTAAAAGTAAAAGTGATTTTCTGTAACAAACCAGTTCCAGATTGAGGTGCAGTAGGTCCTCGTTTAGCGATAAACTCCTCCTCAGCTTCATGTCTGCCTTCCGGCGTACTTGTTTTCGCTCTGCACGTGAGCTGCAAAGGGGTCGCACACCGTCACACACAGAAATACAGCATCAACTAGGCTTTAACACTACTATCGTGGGAATACTAATTCTTATTCTAAGGAGAATTTCTACCGGTATATCCGGTAGACCATAAGATATCGCTCATCCCTACTAGGAAAGGGAAGTCTTGCTATATACCGAATATGCTTGAACATATGCACTCACTGAGCTTGAAACCAAATAGTCTTCTTCAGCTTAGCCATTTTAAATGTTTAATCATGAGCTTTATTGTTTGTGACTGTATTCATCCATCCATCCATCTTCTATACTGCTTATCCTTTTTTCAAGGTCACGGGGACTGTATTCATTTTTTATTTATTAATTTTATTTTTTTAATTTTCTTCATGATTTATTTAGTTGATTTTATAAACTTTATTGTATTTTTATTCATTCTGTAATGACATTATAATAAATTAAGGTTTGCACTTGATTAAGTTTCCTGAGATTTAACTAAATGAAAAGTCAAATCTTGTAGGAACCCTGCTGCATAATTTGCTGTAATGGGGGTTTATGTGTGAGTTGGGGCTGTGTAAGGCAATCAGATATTGTACTACTTTATTTGATGTAGTGTTATAGTTCTACATGGGTTTCAGTTCCTCGTGCTGTGATTTGGGAAGACATCGTATTGCTTCTCATGCTGTTTAAATGCCTCCCTGTAGGAATTCTTTCTCAAAAAAAAAAACATTTTTTCCCCCTGCTTTTTATGTTTTGACCTTTCATGCATTGCATTTTTTCATCTAATAAAATGGCCCACTCAGGAAAAAGATAAATATCAGTGATTCCTGACTGTTATTGGAACTAAAGCAGAACGTCACATTGGACTTCAGCATTGGATTCCACTAGTTTGTTGATGCTCCGCCTTTTATCTGTCTCTCCTTTCGTTTCTTTATCTTTCTGAATCTCTCTCTCTCTCTCTGTCTGTCTTTCTCGCTCTCTGTTTGAACAAGACAGCAGTTGTGTTGAATCAATAGTTCTCATACGCTTCAGCTCCAGAGTTGGCCCTGGGGAAGCAGAAATCCCTGAACTACTCACTACTGCCCGAGGAAGTGTGTCGCACTCTTACTCTCTCAACCCCTCCCTCTACCCCCCCCCCCCTTCCTTTTTCTCAAGCCCTTGCTACTCCGGTTTATTATTCTTGCAGCACATGCAAAGCTTGAAGGCTGAGAGTCAGAAATAAATAAATATATATATACATTACCTGAATATTCTGCATTCATGATAACACGTTTGTTTAACAACTTAAGCAAGTTGTTAATACTTAACAACTAAGTATTAACATTCATTGGGAGTAATATTAGTTGAGGAAAATGGAACTGTATTTGAGAAAGGAACATTGATTAAATTGTAGTTTTTTTTCTCCACTCTAACACACCGAACCTAACCGTGAAAAGCTTGGCTGAGGAGTGAAATCAGATGTTACATTAAAAACATGTAACTATGGGGTTCATATTGGGAAGTGCAACATTAATCAACATTTGTATATTCTGGGTGTTTTTTTCTTTCATTTTTCATGTCTACTGCAGTCGAGTAATTAAACGCATCCCCAGCATCACTTATTCATAATGCCCAGCCCTCTTTTAACCTACATTAACATTAACTCCAGGAAGCCACAATCTCTCCTGCTGTAACAGTGCTTTAATTAGCATGCGCTGAACAATATCTTTTGATGTCCGGGAAGAAGCGTATGAAGACGGACATTCGGTACCGCCCTAAGACACTGAGTAACAGAGGAAAACAGAATAGCTGAATGTTAATGAATCCAGGGTGCGGAAACAGAATTTTGGGAGCTTAGATTAGACTTTTAGATCAGGAAGCTGTTTCATCGTGAATGTTTGAATTCATGGAACGTGAGCACAGTCCTCCGTCAGGGAAAAAGTTGCTGTGCTGCTGGACTGTTCGTTCGATTTCTTTTTTTTTCCAACCAGATGTGGTTCCATATCTTTCAGTACACCATTAAGCTGACCGGTCTGCTAACACCATTTATCGCATCTTCTCTCTATCCAATGGCAACTTTACCACCTCGAACAAGTCAAACAAACAACACTGGACACTTTAGGGTTTTATCCCAGTATCCAACGTGCACATGTCTCTTATGTTAGTTACAGTTATGTCGTGTTTTTCTAGATACTCATATAGCTTTGCATAGTATTGGAGGGTGGAGGGGGGGTCTCCTCAACCACCACTAGTGTGTGGCATCCACCATAGCGCACCAGAACGCCCACCACACCAGCTATTAGTGGAGAGGAGAGTGTGATGTAGACAATTCAGAAATGGGGATTATTATAGAGGGGGGCCATGTTAGATAAGGGCCACAAGGGGAATTTCTCCAGGACGCTGGGGTGCACATATTTCACATAAAACCAGGTGAAAAAGTCCATTTATTTTGTTTATTTCAATCATGACAAGGTCAGTGGAATGTCTTTCCTCCGTTACAGTTTGCTAAATTTATTCTAGTAAATCACAGTTTACAGTCGCAACCGATTAAACAAGATGAACGCATTCGGTCTCCGCCCAGTCCACAGGCTTTTGTTACTGTAGATTGTTCCTATCATTGTAAGAGACTCATAGCTCTGGTGCTGCGTTCAGGTCCAGGAGGCAATAACGCCGCTGCAGCAGGAATCTCTCAGTCCCAGTCTCGTGCCATGATCGCCGCCGCCGCCCGTAGACGAGACTCCAGCCACAATGAGCTGTACTACGAGGAGGCCGAGCACGAGAGGCGTGTCCGTAAACGCAAGGCCAGGTGAGCGATCCAAACCCAAGTGCAGCACCCAAATGTGCTAAATTTAAGGCGATCTGGATAAGGGTGTCTGCTTAATTGCCATAAAATCTAAAGACATTGAGTGCTGTAAGAGGAGATATAATCAGTGACATGTGATACAAGGCAGGTCTTGGTGTTTTACTGCCTTAGGACACTAGTGATACTAACACGTGAACAAAGTCTTATCCGCTTTCCGCAAGTTATTATCATACCACACATGTTGCATCAGGCTCGATTTTTACAAAGCCTTGATTTTTTTACTCCAGACTGGTGGTGGCTGTGGAAGAGGCGTTCACACACATCCGGCGCGTGCAGGAAGAGGAACAGAAGAAGTCTCCCGGAGATGTGATGGACCCGCGAGAGGCGGCACAGGCCATCTTCCCATCAATGGCACGAGCGCTGCAAAAATACCTGCGCACAACGCGACAGCAGCACTGCCATAGCATGGAGAGCATCCAGCAGCACCTGGCCTTCTGTATCACACACAACATGACACCAAAGGTTAAGAGAAACACACACACACACACACACACACACATACACACCTCTACAGTGTGAAATGTAAAGCTTGATACAGCTACAGGGGCACTGTGGCGTAGTAGTTAGCACGTTATCTACCAATGTTACCAATGTTAATCATTTTTAGCTGTTTATTGAATATTACAGCATCATGTAACAGGAGCCTAAGACAGACGCAATTTCAGGTAATAAGGATTTAATGAGAGCCAGTGCAACAAATCCAAAACTACAGGCAAGAATCAAAGTCCAAACGTAAGGCGAGAATCAAAGTCCAAACGTAAGGCGAGAATCAAAGTCCAAACTAATGACGAGAATCAAAGTCCAAATGTAAGGCGAGAATCCAAGTCCAAACTACTGACGAGAATCCAAGTCCAAACGTAAGGCGAGAATCAAAGTCCAAACTACTGACGAGAATCCAAGTCCAAACATGAGGCGAGAATCCAAGTCCAAACGTGAGGCGAGAATCCAAGTCCAAACGTGAGGCGAGAATCAAACAGGTAGAGGTCAAGCCATCGGCTAGACTAGACTAGGTAAAGGCAAAAATTGTGAGTCAGGAAACTTAGCGTGGACAAACCGAAACAGCCGTTTTCAGGTGTAGAGATACAAAACAGAGTGTATATACATCATAAACTGTGCGTGTGCGCGTGCGCAAACAAACGTCTGGTGACCGAGAACGAGGCAGTGTGCGTGAGAGCTCTGGGAAGTGTAGTCTGGGGCGGCCATGTTTGTTGGGAACTGGAGTTTGCTGACTGGGTTGACCTGACACACAAAACACCTTTTTAATCAATTGCCATTTTAATCATCGATCGATTTGAAATGTTATTGAATTATGCGCAGGCGTTTTTGGAGAGCTACCTGACCCCAGGCCCGACGCTGCAGTACGGACGCGAGCGCTGGTTCGGTCGCCAGTGGACACTTATCAGCGAGGCATCTGTGAACAGCGGCCTCAAGGACGGCACTGTCTTCCTGCTCAAGTGTGTAGACTTTAGCTTGGTGGTCACCGTTAAAAAGATCCCCTACATCAGGCTGTCTGAGGAGTACATCGACCCCAAATCACACAAGTTTGTCCTGCGGTTACAGTCGGAGACTTCGGTGTAGGACAGCCGCTTTTGGTATCGTCTCTTTTTATGCTCATTCACTGGTTTTGTTGTTGTTTTTTTTTTTATTAAAAGAATTTCTCAGTTATTTGGGGAGGGTTTGCAGTTTTATCATGTTGTCTTTATTTTTATTTATATATATATATATATATATATATATATATATATATATATATACATACCACATACCACATATTTTAATATTTTTTCATTTTATTTTTTCCTTTGCTTTGTTTGCTCTGTTTATTGATGTTGGGTTGTGCACAAAGACACAAATACGATGATGGATAACATGACGCAAGACTTCACATTCTTTTTCTAAAAAATATTTAATCAAATAAAAAGACAATTCAAAGAAAAGAAGAAGAAATGCACTCAGAAGATCCCAGTGGACCACTTGTGACGTCGGACGTCCCGATTTTCTCTATATACCGCTAATCTTTATACACAGCTCTGACTGACCTGTTCAGGCACAACGCTGTCAATCAGAGCAAACTCTTCTGGACCGGATCCCTCTGGATATCCAGCTGTTGGCATCAGAGAACTCCCAGAATGCTCTTCTTTCTGTCGCAGAATTTGGAGGTTCAAATAGAAAAATTATTTGTTTTTTTGTTGTTTTTTTTTCTACTGTAAGTGCAAACTAAGTCTTGGTGCTCTTTAAAACACATTTGGTTTGTATTTCTGCTGATGAGAACACAACATAATCCTGCTTCCCAATCTTTCCTGTCCACATATGCACAATGTACAGATGTGAGGTGTTGGTGTGTATCTATTGGAGTGTATTCAGACACATTACATTACATTACATTTATTCATTTAACAGACGCTTTTATCCAAAGCGACTTACAAATGAGACACACTCACACACCAATGATAGCAGAGCTGCATGCAAGGTGCTAGCTTGCCATCGGGGGCAACTTAGGGTTCAGTGTCTTGCCCAAGGACACTTCGGCATGGGATCACCCGGGCCGGGATTCGAACCACTAACCCCACGATTAGTGGATTAGTGGACAACCCGCTCTACCGACTGAGCCACAGCCGCCCACGTCGTGTATTCAGCCGGTCACAAAATAGGATTCTAGGTCATGTGATGAAAAGCAGTGGGTTTTGTTCTTTTAGCGATTTTCACTAAAAAAAAAAAAAAGCTCAGACGCTGCAAGTTTCCAACAGAAAGCTGCGCTATAACTGTATCAGTGCTTCAATTTTTTTAAGTAAGGAGATTGAATTGCGTTCAGAAATGAGCCGGTCCGTCCGAGTCCTTATCAGGTCATCGACCAGCATTCAGACACTGATTTAATCATATTGTTGTCTATCAGCATCGTCCAAGAGTTCAGATGTCAAGGACAGTAATATTATCAAAGGGATAGTTTGACCAAAAGCACTGATGTGGTTAATGAAAGTAGCATGAAGTTGTCATGCGACTAGCTTTCATACTGTTGTTACTTGCCTTTTTTTTTTTTGGAACTTTACTGTTAACAATCTAAAGCATGGACTTTGAGGATATTCTGATTGACATCAGGCACATTTTATCAGCAGAGATTATCGTATCCTGCTCTCTTGCTACTACTTGTCTGAGTTACACATATAGCCAAAGATAAGGACATTAACTCGTGCTCTATATGGTATTTAATAAAGCTTTCTGTATGGTCATTAAGAAAGCACTTCAAATTATGTGCTTATGACTAAACACTAATCACCCTGAGATCTCGACTCGGTTCAGAAAGATGAAAAAGGCTTGGTGATTGATAAATGAGGGAAATGTCAAGAATGGAATTTGATCGAGTTGATATCAAATGAATATCAGAGTAATTTAACAAAATGTGTATAACATTAAATTTTTTGTCTGATGTAACCCCTTGCATTTCATTAGTCGTCACATTTAGGAGGGGAACAGTATGCAAACATGATGGGATGATCATCATAAAACATTGCAGTTGGTATAAAGCGATACAAGCTAACAATGTTTACAATCAGGTTTCTTAGTAACCCAGTAACTAGAGTGAGATATCTAACTAAATGCTAGAGCATTCATATTTCAAATGAATCATGTGTCCTACTTCATTACTGATGAATAAACATAACAAGAGGGACACTACAAATCCAGAGTTGATTATTTTCCAGTAACAGCACATGCCAAATGATCTTATTCATCTTCTACCACAGGGATTTGTCAATGATTAATAATGTTTCTTTATTAATGAATGCCATGCTGTACTTTTAATCAGTTTATAGTTATATTTAATGATGTGGAATGTCCATGAAGCGACATAGGTCCTGTTATAATTTAGATTATAGCAGCTATAAACTCCATAACATACATATATATATATATATATATATATATATATAAACACACACACACACAATGTATTTTTTTTTTTTTTTTAGTTAGTAAGACTATAAGATGGAGCTTGTCATGAGAAAGCCATGACGACTGTTAGAAAACTTGAAGTTACAGCTGTACCACAGACTTTTACAAAGGCTAAATAAATACCAGCATGAGTTATTGCACACATTGTTTAAAAAAATCTGGTTATATAGAGTTTAGTTACTATAGAAACGATAATGTATTAGAATGAGTGTATTAAACCTCTTGTCTGATATTGTCAGAACTGCTGTTATAGAAAATTAATCAACACCTGACCGATCCGATAGAAGAATTTACCGGCGCTGGGGAATACAGTCCGCTCAGAAAGTATTGGGACGACAAGGCCAATCAGTTTGGCAGTTTTTTCCACTATACATTGGGTTTGAGATCATAATAGGAGATGACAGATCAGTATTTCAGCTTTCAATTCCTCATATTTACATCTAGACGTGTTAAACAACTTAAAACATGGCACCTTTGGTGGCAGACCATCCAATTTTTAGGTGAGCAAAAGTATAGGAACAGATAGTCTTAAAGTAAATAACACTTCATATTTGGTTGCATATCCCAGGCTCGAATTTCTCTTTTGTGCATGCTTGTTCTGCAACTGCAAGAGTTACATCCTCAATAAAGATTAGTGAGCCCGTTACACGCCTCTCTGGTCTTCATGTTGGTTTATCCTTTTTAACAGCAAATACGGTCTTCACAGGTGAAACCCAGGGATCAAACCAAGAGTAGGCATTCAGAGCTATTTAATTCTTTAAACAATCAATTGAACATGGCACACCTGGGCAGTCACACGTTCCAATATTTTTTGATCACTTGAAAACATGGGTGGATTCAAACATAAAGGTGCCATGTTCTAAGTTGTTTAACACATCTAGATGTAAATATCAGGAAATGAAAGCTGAACTTCTGGTCTATCATTTCATATTCATCTTTTGCTCTCAAACCCAAATGTCTTCAACGTATAGCGAAGTCAATAGAATCCGTCTTGCTTTTCCAATATTTTCGGAGGGGACTGTAATATCAGATAAAACACATTTATGAAATGATCAAATGGAGAAACTAGTTTAGCAATCAGGAACAGTCATATTAATGTAGCCAAAAAACCCAAAATGTAACGAACACTAATGCTGAAAACATTTGCTAAATACTTTAAGGGCTTAAACACTTGTGCTGCGTTTAACTGGTGTGGAAATAATTTTGTTTTCAAAGTGTTTTGATTTTAATCTGAAGACGTATGGGTTTCGGTCATTCACTTACACAGAATACAGGCGTGATTATTTTTTTTGGGGGGGGGTTGGGGGTGCTGACTACTGAAGTTTCAGCTTGTGTACAGAAATATCTGTCATTATTTAATATGAGTCACAACACATTTCATTTATTTCAAATCACTGTTACTATGTCTGCCTTAATGACTTGTTCCTGCGTAGTTACTGGGTTATTAAGGGACCTTACTGTAATGATTATTGTGGAGGCTACTTTATCAGATTGTTACCATGTAATTAAGCTACTCTATTTTATAGCGGATTGTGTAGCATAATGACATGAAAATTATTTTTATTTGATTTCATCCATATAAGTAGATCATGTTAGTGTCCTATCATCCCTAGATACTGTTACACCCCTGCTCATATTATAGTTGGGGGTTTTGGGGGTTTTTTGTTTTTTTTTTTTCTTTTCATTTTTATCACTAATGCTGCTTTCACACTAGGTGTTTTTTTTTCCTGCAGTAAAAGCTGTCCAGAGTGCCTTTTGTACTGGATTATCAACAAGCGACTCATGCAACATGGACGCTCTAACCATAACAGGGCAGCCAATTGTATTACTTAGCTTATTTATCGGGATCTATACACAAAGATTACATTCATTTCTCGATTAGTTAGGTTAGTATTTATCCTAACTATTGCGAGACAGAACTGTCTTGAAATTACACATTGAAATGACACGACTATGCATTTTTTTTTAATTTGTTAACAAATGATAACTATAAATTGATAAAAAGGTATTTATGTTTAATGTTGTGAAATGTCGAGGAAACAAGGTATCAAGTTTCCTGTTATCACATATGTTTTAGCAGCTATAAACCGACATTCCGTCAGCAACCTCTCTCTTTTCTGTCTTAAAGTTAATACAAAAGAAAAATGCAGCACAACATATACAGCTTTACCTTTAATTGAGACGTAGCACTACCCAGAGTCTCCTTCTGTAAATGTTAAATCAACATCCTGCTTACAGAAAGATTCTTCTTCACAGCTAAATTATGCTGAAGTTTCTAGTATACAAGTCCCTGTGTAATTCCTGTAAAAGTAAAACGTATTAGAATAGAAAAATTATCAGAGCTGCTGTTACAGAAGACAGAAAATTACTTCTGCAAGCACTCAGTTGCAAAGGGGGAAAACATATAACATGACTATGTTGCAGTGGCTTAAAATACACTATACGGCCAAAAGTATGTGGACACCTGATCATCACCTTTGTTTCTGTTGCCATAAAGCTGGAAGCAAATAATTGTCTAGAATGTCTTTGTTTGCTATAGCTGTAGATTTCCTTTCACTGGAGCTAAGAGGCCCAAACATGCTCCAGCATGACAAAGCACCTGTGCACAAAGCGAGCTCTATGAAGACTTTGCTGGAGAGGAATAACTCGAATGGCCTACACAAACCCCTGACCTCATCTTCAACTGCACCCTAGGCCTCCTCACCCAACATCAGTGCCTGACCTCACTAATGCTCTTGTGGCTGAATGGACAAAGCCATGCTCGAAAATCTAGCGGAAAGCTTTCCCAGAAGAACGGAGGCTATTATAACAGCAAAGTGGGACTACATTTGGAATGGGAAGTGTGGGACTGATCAGGTGTCCTTTTGGCCAAATAGTGTATATCCAATATGTGCACTGGCAATTGATGAAGCAAACATCTAGTGTGAATGCAGCTCTCAAGTCTGGCAGAAAACATCTATGAATGCTGTTTTGGAACAAGATTAATATGCATGCACTTACACCCCATGGAGATGCAAAGTATCATTTCTTCGAGAATCTGCCTTCCAATATTAATAAAAAGACACCACTCTTTAGGGTAGATCACTAAAAGCATCAGCCTCCAGCTGGCCTGCTTAATTATTAATTATATCTTCTAATGTGATATTGATTTTTCTCTTGTTCCATCTGAGGTCTGTACAGTATTTTTCTGCCATTAAAAGAAACTGTGCAAATGGTATTTTTGTACTCCTCATGAGAGGCAAAAGCAAAATCGTCTTTGCAAAAACAGCTGGTGTACTTTGTATGAACCTCTCTGTCAATGTGACCGTGCCTCTGTTCTTACAGTGTGCTTGTATTTATACTGTATATGTGCATAATGAAGTCATTCCTAATCAAAAACACTTCACTTACCACTGACACTCTTCACTTACTGCTCTGAAACGCCAACATTTATATACTTGATGCTATGTTATAATAAATGTTTCGAAGCTCACAACACATTTGTATGAAATAAACATTTGTATGAACAGTCGTGTTTTAGTGGTTTTTCTTTTTCAGTGCACTCTGAGTTCATATGATTTCAGAGCTGTGGAATCTTCGGACCAATGTCCAGCCTTCGGATGATTGAGATCAATGCATCCCGATCTCCAATTATCTCCAAATCCAATATTAGCATTTATAATTAATTTTAAATTAATTGTTATTGAAAAGGGACCGAGAACTGGTGTGTAAAAACTATTTTTAATTAGATGAATGACTATTTTTATTAAAATTAATTATCATTTGCAAACAGAAGGCTTAGGACCCTATGATAACATAGGACCCTGAGAACATGGGATCCTGGGACCATGGGACTCTGGGAACATAGGATCCTGGGACCTTGGGATCCTGGGAACATGGGACTCTGGGACCATAGTACACTGGGAACATAGGATCCTGGGACCATAGTACACTGGGAAGATGGGACTCTGGAACAGGACCATGGGAACATAGGATCCTGGAAACATAGGATCCTGGGAACATAGGTTCCTAGGAACATAGATCCCTGGGAACATAGGATACTGGGAACATAGGACCCTGAGAACATAGAATCCTGGGAACATAGGACCGTGGGAACATGGGATCCTGTGAACATGGGATCCTAGGACCATAGGACCGTGGGAACATAGCTTGCTTTGTTGTCTCTGAATTGTAATCATACAACGAGCACATTTACACTGCAGCATCTGGGACCAATTTATGTAATACAGTTTAGCAAACTTATTGATATGGTGAAGCTTTCATGTTTATTTTACATTTATAGAAGAAGTCTCAGTTTTCCATGAAAGGAAAGTGTTAATGACCGAGGACTTTCTTTGGAGTTTCTTGAAATCATGAACATGGTGGTGATCCTGTCATGTTTAATTCCTTATTGAAATGACAGGTTCCTTTAATGCTCCTGCAAAGCTTTGCCTGAATGTAAGCTAAAGAGAGTACTAGATACTACATAAAACTTTCTGACAAATACAGTACTACCAGCGTTTCCCAAAGTCCTCCTTAAACATGATGTTAGGTGATTAGTCACATGCCTGGCTTTCAACCTCTATACCATAAATTAGAGATGGGAGGATTTTTATGAGGTGATAATGGTGAGCAATCCAGAACAAACTTGCATGAATCATGTTTATTCCTTTTACTCAGGCACAGTTTAAGGTTTCTACAAAAGTAGCGATCAAGGATGTGCGTCCCACTGCAAAGATCTGCTTTCAGCTGACAGCTTTAGTATTATGTTAACGTGAAGATTTATTTTAGAGGATGGAATACAGACACTCTAATCACTAGCAGATACCTAATTATGCTTGAAAGCCCTGGAGAAATGTTGAAAGCTAAGACTGACATATATATACACACACATTATACATGTTCTATTAAACTATGCTGTTTATTGCATCATCAGGGTTTTTCTCTTTTCACAGAAGAGTTTCTGAGACTTTCTGGAAGTATGTGTGTGTGTGTGTGTGTGTGTGTGTGTGTGTGTGTGTGTGTGTATATATACTGCACCCTCCGCTAAAATTGGCACCCTTGGTAAATATGAGCAAAGAAGGCTGTGAAAAATGTTCTTGCACAACTATATTTAACGAAGATAATTTTTTGATAAACCTGTGTTTGCAGTTATTTGATATCCATGAGAGCAGAGTATTTCTGTGAAGTGTTTTAACAAAAGTTAAACAATGAATAAAATTTTTCACATATTTACCAAGGGTGCCAATATTTGTGGTGGGCACTGTGTGTG
>JAFFST010045482.1:11386-22177 GCA_022414735.1 Noturus placidus
GGGTAGAAGTGTGAATGAGTATGCTTCCTGATATTTTTCATAAAATAAAAAAATAAAAAATTATACATTGAAAAAAAGAAATTAACTTTATTATATCTGCATTGTCATTGCATAACTATTCTCTGCTTATCTATCTTTCTAACTATCTATGCATCCATCTATCTGTTTAATCTATCTATATATCTATCGTCCTCGAGCATTTATGATGAATGCACACACACAAGGCAAATGATTGCACACTGTAACCGATTAAAACTTATACACATAATTTAGTGTGCACAACCTTGTTGTTGATAATAATGGAAACTATTCAAATAAAATTTAGCTAAAGCTAGCTAGCTACAATACATGTGGAGGGTTTTAGCTAGTCAGTGGTTAACACGTTCGCCACACACCTCCAGGTTCGGGGTTCGATTCCCACCGTGGCCCTGCAGAGTTTGCATGTTCTCCCCGTGTGTCGGGGGTTTCCTCCAGGTACTCCGGTTTCCTCCCCCAGTCCAAAGACATGCATGGTAGGCTTATTGGCATGTCCAAAGTGTCCGTAGTGTATGAATGTGTGTTTAAATGTGTGTGATTGTGCCCTGCGATGGATTGGCACTATGTTCAAGGTGTACCCCTTCTTTTGCCCGACGCTCCCTGGGATAGCCTCCAGGTTTCCCTGTGACCCTGAAAAGAATTAAGCAGAATAGAAAATGGATGGATGGATGAGTTTTAGCTAGATTTCATTACATTATCTTACCTCTTACTCTCCCATTTATGACCAGCAATGTAAAATAATCTGCTGGGCAGGGCTTCTCTTCATCTTCAAAGCTACCTGTGCTCTCCAAGTCAAATGGCAGAAGTCAAGTGTTAGTTAGGTAATAGTTAGGTAATAGAAGGGGCTTACAGTATTTTTATATGACAAACTCACAATCGATTCGGAACACCAATAATGTTACAAAATAAAATACTTTTACTTATGTTTCAGTTGATCACAGTATAAATATTGAGGGGGGTTGCAATTGCTAGTTCTGATTATTGAGGTGGTTACTTCCCCGCCCGGATGTAAGTGCTTTCATATGTTTCTTTTTGGAAAACGTTTGCAAAAGCCAGTGTAAACAGAGAGAGCGTTTTTAAACAAAAACGCAGTTTTCAGATCTATCCGGATTAATGTTGACGGCGCCTTAGATGGAGACAGATGTTGTAAATAAAAATCGATCGTTAGAGGAAGAAAAAAAGTCAAGCATGTAAGGGATCGGTATGCAGACACAGGCACATGAGTATGCATCAGCATCTCTTGGCAGCATGTCAAACACCTCTCATATTCACCTCTGCATGCTTCAGTGGACTAAAGCATGTACTTAACAAATAGAGACAGAAAAAAGGGGTGAGAGACAACTGAGAGAGTGTGAGACAGAAAACGAAAGGGAGTGAGAGAGAAAGTGAGAGAGAGAGAGAAGGACAAGGGACATGGGAGATGCAGGGTGGCCGCAGGGCTGTGCTAAGTGATCTGTATTCTCCCAGAGTCCTCAGTTCCCTAACCCTGTGAAATTAACAACACTTCCCTCCTCAATGACCTTCAACCTCTCACATAATACCACATCCACCAAGCACCATGCATGAGCGTGTCTGGCTAATGTAAAAAGCCCCAAAATGTCCAAGTCAATGTTTTCATTAAATACAGCCTGGAGTGGCAGCAGGGCTCGAGCTCAGCTACAGGGCCATTGTGCGTCCTTTTTTGCTGCTCTTCTAGAAAACAAATATCAATAGGAATCGAAATATATGCGGCCATTCTACTCGTTTCCATTTACCAGTCCATACAGGATTTCATACAGGAGTTTTGTTTGAGATTGTTGCAGCCAAAAATGCTTGATTTTGCAGCAGCTTTTTTCAAAATGTTTGATGCAATTTTCCAAGTTTTTTTGTGCTTTTTTTCCCGGAAAACTACTTGAATTGGCGAAATTGGAATCGCATGAAATTGTTTCGCACGGTCTTCCGCAGTGATTTTTGTTGGTAAATGAGACCTTTTAGCATGTTCGACACACGTGAATTAAAGAGGACTTTGACTGAATGCGTGGTGTGATGATCATGGCCGAAATCTACTTTTGAAAATTTGTAAGCTCCTCGGAATATTGCAGAGTTTGTTTGACATTTCTGTGATCGTGAAATCGCCAAATCCTAGAGGGACTGATTTACTAAAACTCCTTGCTATATCATACATAGTTTCATGCTGGTCTGATATGATGTCTCATATCATGCTGGTCTGATATGAGGGCGGCTGTGGCTCAGTCGGTAGAGCGGGTTGTCCACTAATCCACTAATCGTAGGGTTGGTGGTTTGAATCCCGGCCCGGGTGATCCCATGCCGAAGTGTCCTTGGGCAAGACACTGAACCCTAAGTTGCCCCCGATGGCAAGCTAGCACCTTGCATGGAAGCTCTGCTACCATTGGTGTATGAGTGTGGACTTGTAAGTCACTTTGGATAAAAGCGTCTGCTAAATGAATAAATGTAAATGTCTCACTAAATTCATGAGATATAATCTTATGCAAATGATATACATATGTACCTGAAGATCAAGGACGAGATACAAACAATTCCAGGCTGCTTTTTTCAGGAAGACCACCTGGTGAAAAACGACGTAAGATGCACCATTGGAAGTGTGTGCGGTGCGACTAAGGTAGAATTCCCAAGGAGGGGGTCTAATACACTGACTCCTGCACCTCACCTCCTCACCTCACACTCATAATCACAGGTCTGGGAGATAGCACACAGCCGGCTAAAAGGCAGACGCAGCCATTAGAGAGCTACTTAAAAACGCCACTTACATCGGCAGTTGCAGGCGATTACTTAAACTAGGGTTTGGTATTTAAAATGATGCTTTCAAAGAGGCTTTTGACGTTTGGTAAATCTGCTGTGTTGATGTGTCAGATGGAGATTTAAAGAACTTTGTTTGTGGGAAGAAGGAAAAGCAGGATGGAGAGAGCAACCTGAAAGAGTGGACACTCTGGATGTTTATATTATTTTACATATATAATAACTGTACATGTATTTCATTAAAAAAAGATCAAAACAAAAAAAGATGAAATTTTTTAAGTGTATATTTCTGTTGGTGGCATGCAATGGCGTGTGCGTGTGTGTGTGTGTGCGTGTGTGTGTGTGTGTGTGTGTGTGTGTGTGTGATACATGCCTAGGCATCTGGTCCCTCACTAGGGGAATGCTTGGATCAGCGGAGACAGCCGCTAGCCCGGGGTTAGTGTAGCAGTGGTCGCATTGCTGTGACGGGGAGCAGGGGCGATGGTCTGGAAATAAACCATGTGTGTGTGTGTGTGTGTGTGTGTGTGCATGTGTGTGTAAACAACTCATAGGCCGCATACATTTAAAGATGGACGCCATATGCAACAATTTTTGTGTTGGACGATAACAGGAGGAGAAACTCAGTGAAACTATGATTAGCTACTAATAAATAGTCATAGAGTATGTTAGCAGTTATAGGTACTGAAATGTATCTTAGCTCTGGGACAGATCCGTAGATACGTGCATGCAGTGCTATTTTAAGTTTCATCTCATGCAATGCACGTTGTAATCTATGTAATAAAATTTTGTGACAAAAGTATGCTGTTGAGCGTAATTTTTCAATAAATGAACACAATTATACAAATGAGAAAGAAGAAAACACTCTGAGACTGAAAACAGTGACCCCAGTGGCAAATATTTAAAATGATCTTTAGAAGCAGCATTTTCTTTGTTAACAGTTTTCTAAGCTTTGTTTTCACTAATCACTAATTAAGCAGGGCGGCTGTGGCTCAGTTGGTAGAGCGGGTTGTCCACTAATCGTGGGGTTGGTGGTTCGAATCCCGGTCCAGGTGATCACATGCCGAAGTGACGTTGGGCAAGACACTGAACCCTAATTTGTCCCCGATGGCAAGCTAGCACCTTGCATGCAGCTCTGCTACCATTGGTGTGTGAGTGTGCACTCATTTGTAAGTCGCTTTGGATAAAAGCGTCTAATAAATGTAATCATGGTTTATGAATACGCTGTCAGAGTTTTCATTTACACTTTTTTTGTTTACACTTTTTGCACACTTTACGGTCGCAATTCTGGCACAAACCTCTCGTGTGGGCGGAGTTTAACAGTGATTTACTCTCATTGGCTAGTGAGATTTGGATGGACAGCTCCCTGACCTGGAAGTAGAGATGCTTTGAATGAGACTACCCAAACTTTAAATATTAATTATGAACTTAATATACTGACTAAGTAAGTAAATAAGTAAGGAAGTAATTTCCACAACAAATACAAACTTTACAACTAAACAGAGAATCACACCCAGAACACTCTACAAAATTCACACCACTGAAGTCTGTCCTTCCTCGTCAGAGAGCTGTCAAGCCAAGTCTCACTAGCCAATGAGAGTAAATCGCTGTTAATCCCCGCCCACACGAGAGGTTTGTTCCAGAATGACGAACGTAAAGTGTGCAAAAAGTGTAAACCAAAAAAAAAAAATCCATGTTAAATTCTTCATTTTTTCAGAGTTCATAGTTTTCAGTTTCAGAGTGTTTTCACTTCATTCTCGTAGTATATTTTTGTTCATTTCATAAAAAGTCACCTTCAATACTCTTTTACAAATTTAATTCCATAGTATTCTGGATATTTTTAAGATCCTACAATGAATTATATCCTATTCTTCATGATGTCATGCATCTTACAGTTGACTGTAAGGCATTTAATGGTGACACTTTATTTGGACAATGAGAGAGAGATAGAGAGATAGAGCAAAGCTAGTGGTGCTTCTTACACTGAAGCATAGCAGAAATAGCAACTCAGAATATGTCAACTCCACGAAAAGGAAGGTGAGAGGTCAGTCATATTTGTAAGAATTATCCAAGACTATGTTCCGGATATTTAATTAGACTGCACATTTGTGTAGCTGGAAAACTAGACTAGACTAATTCTATTTGATTTATACATTCATTAGTTTAGACCCAGGCTTCTCAATCCTTTAACAATCAGGGACACCTTTAGGCTTAACAAAAATCTCAAATCACTTGAGTGCTTTTTAATCCATTTTCAGCACTGAATCTAAGAGTCATATTAATCCATCTCAGTCAACGATGTTAAATTGTTAACACTGGTGCATTGATCTCTTTACATGACTAACAGGGTTGAGTTTTTAACTACAGAATTAGCAAACACACCAAATATGGCTACACAGATACTAGTCCAGGCTCTTGTAATCTCAAAACTGGACTACTGCAACTCACTACTTTCGGGCCTCCCAGCCAGCTCCATCAGACCCCTGCAGATGATTCAGAATGCTGCAGCACGCCTCGTCTTCAACCAGACCAAGAGATCCCATGTCACACCCCTCTTCATCTCCCTCCACTGGCTTCCTGTAGCCGCCCGCTTCAAATTCAAGGCCATGATGCTCACCTACATGACCTTGTCTGGTACAGCACCCTCCTACCTCAACTCTCTGCTGAAGGCTTACGTTCCGACACACAATCTGCGATCGATTAGCGACCAACGTTTAGTAGTTCCTACTCAGCGTGGCGCAAGGTCCCTTTCCAGAACCTTCACACTAACTGTTCCTCAGAGGTGGAATGAACTTCCAACCTCAATCCAGACTGCAGAATCTGTCACTATCTTCAAGAAACAGCTAAAGACCCACCTCTTCCGTGAATCCCTAACCAACTCATAGAAAGAAAAATTTATATATATATATATATATATTTGCACTTTCACCTCTGCTCTGCGCACTTTGATTCTTCTAGAATTCAATTAATGGATCTTGTATAGTAGCATTACTTGTATTCTTCTCTGCATGATATATCACTTTGCTTGTATCTCTCATTTGTAAGTCACTTTGGATAAAAGTGTCTGCTAAGTGAATAAATATAAATGTAACTAGCATCTTTGCTATTGCCATGAAAACATTATAATGATTTGCTTAGTATTCTGTCCCTGTTCTGACACAATAAGCTTTCTGTTACAAGTGAAGTCAAGCAATGATCTAACACTTTCTACCTTTCTGTATATATACTCTGATCATTTCAGCATTAAACTATGAAGCAATTCACTGAACTCTGTGTTTGTGTGATTTCTTCCCGAGCTTGGTAATGAGAGGGTAGACAGCAGTGTGGGTCCAAGTATTTCATTCTGAGGCCGATATCGGCGAAACCCGGAACACTTTCTTTCTTTATTTTGAGCACCAAGGTTTTACTTTGAAAAACGTGACCTTGTCAAGGAATAACACAATATTAGTTAAAATATAGGAAAATGACTGAGAGAGCTCATGGTCTGCAGTAAATCGGATGGTGCAACATGTAACTTGTGAATTTTCTTAATATTTCATGCGTTCAGGTAACACGGTTGAGTTAATGGGCGGCTGTGGCTCAGTCGGTAGCCCACTAATCGTGGGGTTGGTGGTTCGAATCCCGGCCCGGGTGATCCCATGCTGAAGTGTCCTTGGGCAAGACACTGAACCCTAAGTTGCCCCCAATGGCAAGCTAGCACCTTGCATGGAAGCTCTGCTACCATTGGTGTGTGAGTGTGTCTCATTTGTAAGTAGCTTGTAAATGTAAAATGATATTTCTGTAAAAGCTGCTTTGAGACAATGTCCATTGTAAAAAGCGCTATACAAATTGATTATTATTATTATTATTATTATTATTATTATTATTATTATTATTATTATTATTATTATTAATGGTACATAATCTGTAACGGAGAACTCATTAAAAAGAAGGTTTGATGCATGAAATGCATGAACAGCTGGTGCACACTGACTAGCATGACTAAATCCCCTGTAAATAATTACCAGGTTTACTCTTTTTTTTCAGATTTACTGTCAATAAATGTGGCATGGTGGCTTAGTAGTTAGCACGTTGGCCTCACACCTCCAGGGTTGGGGGTTTGAGTCCTGACTCTCCCCTGTGTGCACATTCACCTTGTGCTTCTGGGGTTTCCTCCGGGTACTCCAGTTTCCTCCCCCAGTCTAAAGACATGTGTTGTATGCTGATTGGCATCTCCAAGGTGTGTAAATGGGTTTGTGAGTCGGCTGTCCCCTGCTTTGTGCCCCGAGTCCCCTGGAATAGGCTCCCTGGACCCTGTGTAGATTAAGTGCTAAAGAAAATGGATGTATGGATGGATGTTAATAAATGTTTTACGGTGGTAAAATGACACAGTGTGACATATTTAGAGTGGAAGAACTCAAGTGTCCTGCACAGAGCCCTGACCTCAACCCAACTGCACACCTCTGGGATGAACTGGAATGCCGACTACACACCAGCCCTCCCATCAATCCTTAACCTCACTAATGCTCTTATAGCTGGATGAGCAAATTCCGACAACCATGTGCCAAAATCTAGTCGAAAGCCTTCCAAGAAGAGTGGAGGGTTATTACAACGACAAAGGGAATGAAATCTGGACTTGGATGTTTAACAAGCACATGTGTGTGATGGTTAGGTGTCCACAAACGTTTGGCCATGTAGTGTAAATATAAATGTAGTAAGATCAATGGAACACAAATTTGTTGAGTCACCTGCAAGCTTCCCAGAAGTTTCTGTCTTGTACAAACTGAATCACATTGTATGTAATCTAGGGGAAGTTTTACTCAATGTGTCTGTATCGACTGACACTTTGGCTCTTGGACAGTATAAAAAGCGAGGCTTTACCCAGAGACCTGTTATTGCCAGATAGAGTAAATACAGATAACAGAGTCAAGGAGTTTCTATAAGTTAGAAGACAATCACGCCGCTCTTTCTCTTTCTATTTCTCTTGCAGGTTCATATCTTCTGTTTATCATTCATATCTGTGTGTATATATAACCACATCGCACAATATGCAATTCAATTTAATGAGCAGCGGTATCCAGCCTTCTGTATTATCTCCAGTCTCTCTGTGCAGAAAATACTGGTGTCAGTTAGATTTGTCTAATATGATGCAGCGCCAAGAGGGAAAAGGCTTGTCAATGTTTGCCAGTCCGTTTACTCAGGGATGAGCAGTAGAAAGAGTCTACCACCTCTGTGTGTATGCACCAGACTTGATTATGATTCTCTGTAAAATAAAGGGGGGAAAAAGTACAGACTTCCACACAAAAGCCTCTCTTGAGATTTGGGAAGCACTTAAACATTTTTCATAGGAAGATGAATTGAAACACTGAGATATGAGGAGGATCAAAACCGCTTCTCTGGATCTTTATTAAGCTTGATTGCTTTCTCTTCAATCTTTTTTCAAAAGACAATAATAATAATAATTTAAAAAAAAAACCCATACATTAAGTAGCCGTCATGCCCTTTTCTCATTTCAGTTAGAAACACGTAAAAAATGGCACCTGCTTTTATTTATGCATATTTTGCATGCTGACAGAAGGTCTGTGGAAATTTCCAAAAAAGAAGGATAAAAAAAAACAATAATTTGGATAAAGTGCATGGTTAATTTCCACTTAATTCCAGATTCAAGCAGCATATAATGGAAATTTTAACCGTCATAGAAGATTAGCTTTCTGCGTGGTAGGGTGTCTCTCTTTTTGATAGATTTACATTTATCAATCTCACCACGGAAAGAGAAAAGAAGAGAGACTGAGCAAAACAGAGAGAGACAGACAGATACAGGGAGAGAGAGGAGTGCTTCATTTCATTTCTTCCCTCTTTTCCAGTACGCTGACCTCCTCCCTCCCAGTATAATCACAACAGTTATGCGGGAATATTCAAGCATTAATAATGAATTGTGTGGGTTCAGGCTTCTCTCTATTCAGAAATACACACTTGTGACCTTCACCCTGTGGGTAAGAGCAGACTGACTCCGAAAGCAGTCACACTAAACTAACACCTACCTCTCAGCTTGTCATGCCTGTCTCCGTCAATTACAGCAGGCTATTTATACGTACGTATAACATGAGTGAAATGCAATGCCACTGTATCTGTGTCTGTTGAGGGCACTGTAGAGATCTATGTATCTGTATTTTTAGTTATTTATTTTTAATCTGAACCATTATGGCTGTGGAAAACACTGGGAAACTTCAGAGGTAGAAACACCAGCACCGTTAGCATGGTGTGTGAATTCTGGCTGACAGTTCCTCAACCTCAGCTACATCACTCTAGTTCAGAATTGGTCTCAACTTGCTATGTGTTTTACAATCCCACTAGTTGTTATTAGCAGTGCAATAATCGGACGATTGGGATTAATAAACCAGTTTAGAAGTCATCGACTGAAATGACTGGAGGCAAATTATAAATTCATTATTATAGAAAAAGGACAGACAATTGGTGTGTAAAAAATTAATAAATAAAGAATTCAGATTTTTAAACGTTATTTGCCAAAACTCTAATAAATGAATTAGTTCTTCTCTTTATCGTCATCATTTGCAAATTAACTGTAGGCCTGTCCACGATTCTGAACAAATTTGGGTGCATATCGATTGTTACCTGCTCAATTGTATTGTATCATAGCAGATTCAATATAGTATCATGAATTATCAAATCATTGTGTCATATCATATCTTATATTTTATTTTTATTTTCTGATATCAATACTAAATTATTGAGTATCAGCTGATAAACAAGCACAAAAATACATAACAAAAAAATAAATTGCCACATTTTTTTAATTCTTGCAAAAATCACTTAAACTGCAAACATATTTCTATATAAAAAAAACAGAATATAAATAGCATAATAGAAATCTGCTTACATTTCCAATTAAAAAAAAAAAATAAAAAAAAATAATAAATCCAAATCCAATTTCAGTGATTTCCAATAGTTATAGGATTGGATCGAAGTCATTCTTTATTTTTTCTCTCGCACTGATATTCAAGCCACAACTATTAACTACGGTTTTTAACCCTGGCTATTGTACTGTAATTTTTTTGTTTGTATTTGCCTGCAATATTTTGTTCTAATATCGAAAATATAAACAAACTAGCAGTCAAATTTAAATCTCCAAATCCCTGACCAGGCAGTTACTAAGGATGAATGAATAAATACTTTAAATCCATTGTGCAATGTGGTCTATGGTTGTCCCATGAGCTTCATATGTTGATGATTCACTCGTGCCCACTTTTTTGTTGTTTCCCTCCAGATGCCAGTGCCAATTAATGACTGTATATACTGTAAGGGTGATCATAACAGGGGTGAAAAAGTGAAGGCAAATTCTCTCTGAGCCCCTCTAGTGGCTGTCTGCAGTAAAATTTTTAACCCTGCCTATTCCAATGTAAGTAAATAGAAAATGAGAAAACTTTTCTTTTTCACAAGTTCAGTTGGCCTTGATATCTAAAATATGTTTTATACTAGTTGGGTAATGAGATGATTGACAGTTTGAGCTTCATGAACATGCATACACTTGCAGTACGATACATGAAGCTTGTGACTTTTCTGTATCAATGCCATCACTTGTTCTGCTGTAAATGCTTGTAACAGACCATCAGTGGGGAATTATTTGCTGTTTGTCTGGTATATTGCTCATTATGAGGTCTAAGCTAGAATGTTGAGTTGATATTAAAACTATAGCTAACACTGGAAGTAGCTGGGTAAGGCTAGCCAGTCACTCCTTTTTAAATGAACTCTACCAACAGACTGAGCAGAGCATACAATTTCACTCCTCCATTCAGTTGTGTAAATTACTGCAGGTGACGTAGCTAGGTGAAACTCATGGAGAGATTTTCTTTAAAAGTATGTTGTGTTAAATGTAAATGTTAATTGATGTTCACCAGTTGGTACCTTACATTCTCAACTTAAACATACAGTGCCTTGCGAAAGTATTCGGCCCCCTTGAACTGTTCGACCTTTTGCCACGTTTCAGGCCTCAAACATAAAGAT
>JAFFST010045482.1:40224-62977 GCA_022414735.1 Noturus placidus
ATGGACAAAATCTGATTTGTATGTTCGTGATTGTAGCCCAGAATCTACATCCGAATTTCTGCAGAGCTGCTTTGTGACAATGTCTAGTGTTGAAAATGCTACACAAAAAATAAAAATTAATTATATTGAATTTCAGGGTATTTGATAAAAGATAAAAGATAGCTGGTAACCAACAAAGAAATATCACAATGTATTATGTAAGGGATAAAGTACGATGGTATGGAAGCGCCAAGAGATGCATTGTTATTCGTTTCTTTCTTGTTTTCTTGTGATCGCAACATAACATTTGTTTTCTCATGATCTTGACATAACAAAAAGCAGTTTTCCCACAATGTAATTTTGTCACAAGAAAATATCTTGCCTTGTGAATGGGACTGGTGTTGCATGCACGTGGGCGCCTTCCCAATTGCCATCATAAATTTAATAACTGCCCGCTGTAGAGATGGACTCATATCTCATTGTAGACCTGACAACCTCATTCTCAAGTGTTGAACACTAATGTAGAAGTTGTCAATCATTGAAAAACATATAGCTGTTTCAGCTTGAGTGAGTCCCTGATTAAAGTAAAAACGCATTTAGTAAACAGTGGACTAGGGCAAGAAAACAGACTTGATATAAAAACTACAATAAACTTCCCTTTACTCTGACACTATCCATTTTTACCCAGATGAGGACGGCTTCCTTTCTGAGTCTGGTTCCTCTCAAGGTTTCTTCCTCAGATCATCTTAAGGATCACCATCACCACCGGCTCGCTCAATAGGGATAAATTCACACATTTAAAATCTGTCTCCTGTGTTTATATTTCTGTGAAGCTGCTTTGAGACAATGTCCATTGTTAAAAGCACTATACAAATCAAATTTCATTTCATTTAATTGAATTGAATTGAATTTGTTCATCCATGATGCTGTGGGATTTTACTAAGCTTTTGCTCTCTCCAGAACAATAAAAACAACATGTTGTTATATAAAGTACACAGGAAAATTAAGTCATGGTCATGAGATAACAAGTGTTTTATTATGTCAAGATTGTGATGACAAGAAAACAGCTTTTGTTATGTGGAGATCGAGAGAGAGAGAGAGAGAGAGAGAGAGAGAGAGAGAGAGAGAGAGATGTATTTGATGATGCGAGAGGGTCCCTTTATTGTTAATCTGGTACTTTTGGCTCTGTTAAACATGGAAGTGTGCTGAGTGCTGAGTTACAGAGCATCTACACGTAGTGCTTTGGGCTTGTGCTCTCGTTAATAGTCCTACCGCATGTAACAGCTGTCTCCTCCCTCAGCTCTCACCACACAGGCCGCCAGTGAGAGCAGGAACAGGCAGACGAAATGTCACCTGGCAAGGAAGGAAAATGTTCCTCCAACTTTGTTTAAGGTTCGAGCGAGTTGAGCTTGATTGGACTTGGTGTTTATGCCACCGGTCCTTATACGAAAACCCTGTGCTAGCTTTGACAGCTCCCCCATTCCCATGCTACCTATGTATATGGCAAGATGTTTTTTTTTTTTTTTTTTTCCTCACAGGTGAGCTAGAAAAGGTTAGAGACTTGTTCTCGTCATATAAGCAGCCAGGACCGTCGTCCTCTAATTACCGCAGCTCTGCTAGCTGCTGGTGCGGGGTGACATGCAGGTTCCCCATAGACCGTTACGAACAGATCAAAACACAAGAGCGATCAGTTATTAGAGTGGAAAGGAAGCTGGAGCTCTGAGCCATCATTGTGCCATGATAGCACCTGGTGCTGCAACTGCCAAGTTAAAAAAATAAATTATTGTTCACAGACTTTCATTTTAGAAAATATTATTCGCAGTTTAGTAGCAATGAGCACTGCAAATGTGCATCGTCTTTATTTTACATGAAGATACATGGTCTTCAACCTGTAGAGAGTAGTAAATGCAGCTTTAAATACATTTTACAAAGACTGAATAATCTGATCATTATAGCATTTGGACAGTTATCAGATTATGTAAATGGTCATGTAAAAGATGACATCAGATTAAGACTGTTATCAGATTGCAAGACAGAAATATGTGTTATCTCCAACTATAATTACCACTGAAGTGACTCAAGAGGGATTTGTTAGCAACCAGTAACTTTGAGCCAGTTGTAGTTCCAATCCCATGATAAGAAATACACTATGTGGGTTAAAATATGGATTTTATCGAGGAAATAAAATGATGTAGCATTTATTAAAACTAGTAAGGAATAAAAGACAATAGGGTGTGATGTTATAGCAAAAAACAAATACCGTTGCCACCCTATAAAATTGATTATCTTTATAGCAACAGCACACCCCCAAATATTTTATTTGCTGTGGTATAAGATTTTATTCATCTTATACCGCAGCAATTCACCAATGAATTTCTCTTTCTTCGAGTTAATGAGACAAAAATAAACCACAAACCGAGAAACCACAACTGAAGACGGAAATCTTACTGACTGTGTTACAAAGCACTGACACTGAAGACTCACTATAAGAATGAGTCTATGTTCGTTCTGGTAAATAATAATGTGTCTTTTAAACACTGTGGTGGCTGTGGCTCAGTCGGTAGAGCGGGTTGTCCACTAATCTACCAACCGTGAGGTTGGCGGTTCGAATCCCGGCCCGGGTGATCCCATGCCGAAGTGTCCTTGGGCAAGACACTGAACCCTAAGTTGCCCCCAATGGCAAGCTAGCACCTTGCATGCAGCTCTGCTACCATTGGTGTGTGAATGTGCTGTCATTAGTAAGTCGCTTGTAAATGTTAAAAAAAAAAAAAAGATATTTCTGTAAAGCTGCTTTGAGACAATGTACCATTGTAAAAAGCGCTATACAAATTGATAAATTAAATTAATTAAACAAGCATCTATTAATGAGTTGTTGCTATAGAAATAAAACCAAATTAGAACATGCGCATTAATCTAAACCTGTGATGTGTCTTGCAGCTGGGACTACTTTCAACGCTGCTGTTATAGAAATTAAATAAAAACACTGATTCTGACCAATCAAATCAAAACTTTAGCAAAATAGTTTGATACCACTTCCAAACGTATGCCTCACACCTTCAGGGTTGGGGGTTGGAATCCCATCCCCACTTTATGTGTGTGGAGTTGGCATGTTTTCCCTGTCCTTCAGGGTTTCCTCCGGGTACTCCGGTTTCCTCCGCCAGTCCAAAGTCATGTGTTATAGGCTGATTGGCATCTCCATATTGTCCGTAGTGTATAAATGGGTGTGTGAATTTGTGTGCAATTGTGCCCTGTGATGGGTTGGCACCCTGTCCAGGGTGTCTCCCTAGAATAGGCTTCAGTGAATTAATCCCCTGTGGCCCTGTGTAGTATAAGCGGTATGAGAAATGGATGGATAGATGGATTTATTTACTCATGCCGACTCATTACGAGTTTCCCATTACGAAAAAATAAAATCACTGCTAAAGTCTTTTTTTTTTCTTTTTCAGATATCAGATTAATGTGTATCTGCAAATTCCACTCAATAAACCAGCTAAAATTTGAATATTAGCCTTCCGTAGTCCTCCATTTACACCAGTATGTCGGTACCGTTGATCACCCCACTGCACTCTGTGTGCACTGTTTTTATAGCCCTCTCAGAGTGAACATACGTAGAAAATAACATTACTCGGATCAAACCGCTTACCAACTTGGAACAATCCATAATTATTGAGGTATTAAATTAATTCGTTCTCTTGCATCAACAATTATGCGCCACTTGTAATTCTTTTCCGGCTCCAGTGCACCGCAACACCACAGTACTTTTGACTTAACCCTGATTTAACACCATCCAGCTGAGGAGCAGTAAATACAATGTTTAGCTGAGGGAGGATTATTAATTATCACAATCATCTGGGTGCAAGTGTGTGTGTGTATGTGTGTGGATGTATGTGTGTGTGTGTGTGTTAGAGTATAATGAAGGGTGGGGGTGTTAAAGGGGTTTATGAATTGCTGGAGGTGCATTTGGGGGGGGGTTGGTTGGAAAGTCATGAAAGAAAGAAAGAAAGAAAGAAAGAAAGAAAGAAAGAAAGAAAGAAAGAAAGAAAGAAAGAAAGAAAGAAAGAAAGAGCAGTATAGGAATTTATGCTTTGGAAAAGATCTCACTGATTGCTGAGAAGGTACAGAACCAATGACAGCATCAGAGGTTTAATTTAAAGTGTGTTTCTCACTAGGCTGCTCACAACACTTAATTAAACTCTTCTGTTTTGGCAATGACAAATGCTGTGGAGCAGGAGGATGGCGGCCAGGCTGACGGAGGGGCGGCTGTAATTTCTTTCATGTGTAGCGAGAGCCAGATTCAGGTCAGAAAGAAAAGAATTAAAGAACTAAACAAGATTTCGGCTGCTGAGGGCCCTGTGACGGGCTTTTCTTTCATGAATATTTGCCCTCGTTTGGCGGGAGTTTTTGTCATAGATTTATGGGGGTTTTGCAGCGACGCAGTTTTTGCATAGTCCTCGATCTGCTCCACTGTACTTCCCATTTTCGCCTCACATCAGAGGGGAAATTTCAGCCTGTCAAAGCAGCAAAAGTTACATCATTTCTTAACTTACAAATTCTACAACACAATGAGCAATCGGCTTTTGTAATGTATGTCTGGGGGAAAATATATATATATATATATATTTTTTTTTTTTTGATAACATGCAAGTTTTATTCCTGATGTGGGTACATTTGTCATCCATTCCCCTAACAGTGAGCTTGCGGTTCGCCATTCTCCATAATCACATGCTGACTCGAAACACGGCCTGAACATAAGCATGACAAACCTTTAATGTAGTCTCGCCTTCCATACTGTGCAATGCGTCATCTACTTTGCTGAGAACAGAAACCCATTTACTACGACACAACAGCTTATTTGCTTTTAATGCAGCCGCAAATCCATCATTCTTGAATTTCGGGTGAATGCTGGGACGTTAGAGGCGCTGGCTCTACGGCCCAGGAGCAGTCAAAGCCAGTCACTGAAGCTGGGAAATAGACATCCTGTTTCGAAGCGGAAAAGCCACTACAAACAGCATACACATGCCTGCGAGGCAGCAGTAGCAGCCCGAGCGTTTCCCTCAGTAATGCAACACTCACTTTAACTAACATGCCTCCTTCGCTCTTTATGGACTTTTATGACTTGAGTCAATAATATCAGGGCAGGTACATGATTTTTTTTCTAGACATGGCAGTCTTACAGTTTATTGTGTAAAAAGTCTGTGTGGATATGAATAAGGTGTGATTTCATGAATCAGTGGTTATAGAAATGGGAACCACCCACAATGCATTTTCTTTACATTCAACACAAGCCCCTGGGTCAAACAGCTATCTGTGGCCATTAGATAATGCATAGTTAAAGTCTTATATCCGTTTATAGTCTGCTGAAGTAATAGTGATAAAGCAATTTCCTACAGCTAAGAAGCCAGTGAGAATATATAAGACATGTGGTATGTACTTATAGATAGATAGATAGATAGATAGATAGATAGATAGATAGATAGATAGATAGATAGATAGATAGATAGATAGATAGATAGATAGATAGACATCTTGTAAGTGGCATTAACTCTAATGCTAATTCTAAGTATACTTTAGAAATCATACTGTTAGATTGCAAAAATCTTCTTGGTTTATAAATTATACTTAATTATTACTATTTAATTAAACTAAATTATAATATTATTGTACTACATTTCTTAACCCTCTGTTATGCTTTTCTCCTTTCTGATAACTTTTTGTTATCCATCCTTTCATCCATTTTTTGCACAGCTTAACCTATAAAGGAGCCCTTAGTCTATCCCAGGGAACTCAGGGCACAAGGTGGCGATGGGGTGCCAATCCATTGCAGGGCACAATCGCTCACACACATTCAGACACTATGGACAATTTAGAGATACCGATCAGCCTATAGCACATCTGTGGACTAGGGGAGGAAATCGGATTACTCGGAGGAAACTCTCAGAGCACAGGGACGACAAGCAAACTCTGTGCACCCAGGAATCAAACCACCAACCCAAAAGGTGCGAGGCAAACTTGCTAACCACCAATCCACTGTGTCCCCACCTTTTGTTATCATCGTATTGTTATCATCAATTACAATCAATGATGAAAGACTCGTGGAAAAGGATGTTTCAAGCATGAAACATTAAATGGATTCACAAATTACTGTGAAATTAATAGGATTTAAAGTATTTAAATGATTAGATTTCAAGTTATAGTTGATCAGGCAAGGCCAAAAGTATGTTCCTTCATTTTCAGTAAGTGCTTCATCATGATCAGGCTCACAGTGGATTCAGAGCCTCTTCCAGGAACACTGGGTGTGCGGTAGGGACATAGACTGTATGGGACACCAGCCCATCCCAGGGTACCATTCACGCACATATTCACACCTATGAGCATGGCATGTTTTTGGCAGTTGGGAGGAAACCGGAGAACGCAGATCAGAACTCTGGGAAACTACATGCAGACAGGACATGGGTGGCTGTGGCTCAGTCGATAGAGCGGGTTGTCCACTAATCCACTAATCGTAGGGTTGATGGTTCGAATCCCGGCCCGGGTGATCCCATGCCGAAGTGTCCTTGGGCAAGACACTGAACCCTAAGTTGCCCCTGATGGCAAGCTAGCACCTTGCATGCAGCTCTGCTACCATTGGTGTGTGAGTGTGTCTCATTAGTAAGTCGTTTTGGATAAAAGCGTCTGCTAAATGAATAAATGTAAATGTAGTATAAAAAAAATGTTCGGAATCAAAAATGAGAACCTGGTGCTGCAAAGTGTGCAGAAAATGAAAAAAAAAAATTCAACAACAAAATAATTTTTAAAGTGTATTTATATCATTTTAATAGTACACTCTAAATCAGAGATACCGGAATAAACCATTTAATAATGTTTAACATGCAATAGCGGTAGAGGCTGGGATGTGTGACTAGATTTCTTGATAAACCTGTGCCGGAATACCATCACCATTATGATTTCACTCTGAAATAAACTGATGATGCCGTCTGTAGCCGGTGAACAAATCTGATCGCCTTGTAATTGAAGCAATCATGATATCATCAAGTGATATGAATGAATTGATTCCCAACATTTGATCTATGCCCAAGTCTCTCCGCATTATGTCCAACTAGCACGGCATTCCTTCTTTCATTAGCGTAAAAAAAAAAAAATATATGTAGCAGTCGAACACGTTAATCCAAGGTATATTTAAAAGAACAAAAGAACAGAACAGGACACAGATATGAGCTTCAAGATTTGCTTGATATCTGATGTAATAACAAAAGGTATTTGTTTATATATATATCCAGGTACCAACTGCAAAAAAAGTAGTAGTTGATGAGTTTAATATGGATCTAATTCCAGACACTTATTTCAGAGAATAGATGCAAAGAAACAGTGTGTATTTCTGTACATTGGGTAAATGACAGTAAAAAGGGAAAGAAAGTGAGGCAGAGGCACCGTGTGGAGTTAACCATGCTGCACTTTTGTGTGTTCAGTAGCACAAGCCATTAATCATGACTCCGTGCGGTGGCCATATTGTTCTGTGTAGCCGTGCTGCCTTCATTACAGAGGCCTAATTAAACAGCTCTGTGAACTGGAATCTGAGATTCCACTGCTACAGATTATCATTAATTATGGTGAAAGTGTTGGAGATGTTGGACTCAATTATCCCCAGCCCAGCCCTGGCAGGCCATGATTCATGGCCCCGGCCGCCCGCCTGACGCTTATCACACCACTCCACTTTTGGAAATTGGGCACTGCCAGCCAACAAACTAAGAATTATGTGCTGCTTTTTGCCATTACAAACATGTTGGAGGTGCAAGGAGCAATTAAGTGCCAGGGGTGTTTCAGAGGAAATGATGATGAGAGAAGAGAGAGACGAGGGGAATTAGCTCACTGAAGTTGGGTGCTTCTGTTTTGTGTGTAAGAGAGAGAATGACACACACAGAGAAAGAGACACACACACATTTACAGAGAGAGAGAGATAGTACTAATGAAACCGTTTTATACAGTACGGTCATATTTTTACACGGCACCAAGTACCAAATATTTTGCACCATACACATTTCCTGTTGATACATGAGACTCTGTGTAGAAAAACAAGAACTCAGGACTGGTGTTTTTTATTAGTAAAAGAAAAAAAAGAGGAACTAATTATGTATTGGTTTATTGGATATAACAGATCTTCCTGTTTTCTTACTTTTGCTTGCCACATATCTGTGTTTATTATGGGCTTTCTTATCATCCATAAAAGGAGAACTCAGGACGTCATATTATAAAAAACAAAGAACAAGCGAGAATCAGAAACATAGGGCATGGGGTATGGGAAACCAGACGTAGATATGCATATGCATAAACACTGAATGAGACTTCACCAATACTTAAAGATAGAAAAGGGTATAAATAGACAAACTAATCAAGAACTAAACAGAGAACAGATGGGAGCAATCACAAAACAAATGTGGAGACAAACCAGTGATAAGACAGGAGGCAGAGTCAAGAACACATTACAATATGAGTGAGATTGTTATGGTATGTTCAAAGCAACAACACGACTGGAGACCATTCATGGCAATAAGTAGGAGGAACACTTACCTAGGACTTCATAGTACAATGACTGGCGATATGCAGCGATAAAACTACTGTATGTGTGAACATACTTTTACACTGCTGAGCAGTGAAATGATGATGTAGTCATTTTTATTGTCATCACTGTGACCATTACAAGTCGCAAATGAGCCAGAGCCAAAATCCCAAGTTCCCTTGGTTCCTGTTTGGGCCAGTTCTTGTATTGAACGTCAGGATGAGTGGAGTGGTGGATACGCAGAGCTCTCTTGTTATAGTAAAGCTGTAGGAAAACTGTAAAGAAACCAAACCTGGGACAGATAGTAAGCTTGGGGCTTGTGGAGTTTACATTACTCCATATTCATTTTCAATATATATGAAAATCACCCATTGTGTGTGTGTGTGTGTGTGTGTGTGTGTGTGTGTGTGTGTGTGTTGGAGGAACAACAGTGTGTACTTCAGATATGAGTTTATATACAAATATAGCTGACATGATGATTTCTTGAGAGGGACACGAGGATTGTGTGTTTATGAATAATGATGTGTTTATATTTGTTTTATCACCTGAATTGAAAAAAAAATGTGGTTCTTTTTCTTTACAACAACTTGTTATAAAATTGACTAAATTTATATATCTGAGTGACATTTCATTTTACACTTTAAACATCCAATAAGATGCTATAACAACTGTGTGGAATAGTGGATGAGAGAGAGAGAGAGAGAGAGAGAGAGAACGAGAACACATCTGTGTTGAGATAGATAGATAGATAGATAGATAGAGAGAGACGCATCGTCTCTGCCGGAGAACTGTGCAGCTCATTGCAAATGTAATACACTGCTCTCAAGTCACAGGTCAGCTGGCAATCTGAATTTTAAAAGGAATATGAATAATATTCTGTTTTATTTTGAAAATGAACTTTCTGCCCTCTATCATGGATCCAATATATGTCTTAATCTTGGGGGCACTGCCTGCCAGGGGGTCCTGCACGGGCCCTTTGACTTCGTCTCCTAATAAGGAAATGTGTGCTTTCTCATTTCGTCATATGTTGTTATATGGTCCTGCAAACACATGGGCCCACACACACACACATACATACATACAAATATATGCTCACACACACAAATGCACTGTCACCAGCAAAAGCCACACTTCAATTAGCATATTTACACACATACACACACACATACACACACACACACACACACTCACAGTCTGCCTGCATCTTAATGCAAGTGGTAAAGCATGAAAACAATTGAGCTTTTCAGCAGTCAATCCTCTACCTTATTCATGCGATTAAAATGTTCTTCTCAGCCGAAATAAAAGCAATCTGTTTAGTTGACCTCGCAACAGCAGGTTAAATGAAAAACCCACTGAAACTGAAGAGAGATTATGTGTTTCAACATGTTTATTAGAATAAAATACAAAATATGCTTGCATTTGGCACTTGAATAAAGTGAAGTCTTCTTGAATGAATCATGGAGGACATGCATGGATTAAAAATACTGTATATTAAACTGGACATAAATGCAAAATCATTTTTACTCTGGTGGAAAGTCTATGGCATCTCTCTCTCTCTCTCTCTCTCTCTCTCTCTCTCTCCCTCCCACCCCTCCCCTCCATGTCGCCCCAGGCAGTACATTACAGTACTTCTTCCACTCCAGCTTAGAATGATGCCGTGTGACATTAAGAACATATTGTACTTCACTGCATGATGCAATACATAGTCATATATGAGGCCGGAGTTCTTATTGAAATAGACGGCCTCGCTCTGAATCTGAAATGGAAAATGGAACAGAAAACACAGATCAGCTTATTCTGACAGTGTGGCTACTGCGGAACAGAACGTGCCATCATACTGTAGGCTGCAAGTTTACTGCATATAAATTAAAAACAACGCCAGTGTGGTGAAAATACACTATTTACAAAAGAAAAGTTGAAATATGTTTACTGTAGTACCCTAGAAGGTTTCCCTTTCAGAGGTGGAACTAAAAAGAAAGTAGAGAGGGCGGCTGTGGCTCAGTCTTTAGAGCAGGTTGTCCACTAATCCACTAATCCACTAATCGTAGGGTTGGTGGTTCGAATTCCGGCCCGGGTGATCCCATGCCGAAGTGTCCTTGGGCAAGACACTGAACCCTAAGTTTCCCCTGATGGCAAGTTAGTGCCTTGCATGGAAGCTCTGCTACCATTGGTGTGTGAGTGTGTGTGTGTGTGTGTGAATGGGTGAATGAGACACAGTGTAAAGCACTTTGGATAAAAGTGCTATATAAGTGTGCCATTTACCATTTAGATAGGAGGTATTGAAAGAGCCCTTGGGAATCCTTATAGTATGCTCACATTGTTCCTAAATAAACTTTCCAGAATAAGAAATTATATATATATATATATATATATATATATATTTTTTTTTTTACTTTTGAGTCCTACTGAATATTCACACATTTAACTAATCTACTGCTTGATGCATGTTTCAGTATTTATAAATACATTAAACCAATGAATATACGTTTTAACATCCATCCATCCATCTTCAACCGCTTACTCCTTTTCAGGGTCACGGGGAACCTGGAGCCTATCCCAGGAAGCATCGGGCACAAGGCGGGGTACACCCTGGACAGGGTGCCAGTCCATCGCAGGGCACAATCACATACTCATTCATACACTACGGACACTTTAGACACGCCAATCAGCCTAACATGCATGTCTTTGGACTGGGGGAGGAAACCGGAGTACCCGGAGGAAACCCCCGACACACGATGAGAACATGCAAACTCCGCACACACATGGCCCTGGCGGGACTCGACAAATGTAATTAATTCCCATTTTTATACCTTTTTTTTTGCAGGCTGTATGTAAGGAATAAAACATGACAGGTCATACTGTTATAGGAAATGAATCAAAAACAGGGTGGTATGATGTGACCCAATATGAAGCAGAGTCACTGTTCCCACCCTGAAGTGGATTATTTTACAATAAATGTTTTATTCCACTTATACTACAGAAATTTATCAACAATTAATTTTTATATTCATTTAAGAACGTCATATTGTATGTGAAGGGCACTGTGGCTTAGTGGTCAGCATGTTTGCCTCGCACTTCCTGGGTTAGGGGTTTGAATCCCATCTCCACCCTGCGTGTGTGGAGTTTGAATGTTCTCCATGGGCTTCGGGGGTTGTACCCCCCCCCCCCCACACACCACCCGAGTACACCGGTTTCCTCCAACGACATGCATTGTAGGCTGATTGGCATTTCCAAGTTGTCCATAGAGTATGAATGTGCGCGATTGTGCCCTGTGATGGGTTGGCACCCTTTCCACAGTGTCCCCCCAAAGGGTATTGGTAGCTCAGTGGTTAAGGTGTTGGGCTACTGCTCAAAATGTTGTGAGTTCAAACCCCAGCACTGCCAAGTGCCCTTGAGCAAGGCCCTTAACCTCAATTGATCAGATGTATTATTGAGATAAATGGAAGTTACCCTGGATAAACGGAAATTGCTCTACATAAATCAACACCTTCTGACCAATTAAAATTGTGATATACAGTATATACTACTAATGCTGTATCTAATCAAGAAACCACTTGGTCTTGTCTCCTTAAGTCATTTGTCTTCTTTGTAACAAACAGACATATTACTGCTAGAACATGTAGCTACTGTAGTTAAAGTAAACCAGCTAGTAAGGTTATCTAATAGTGTTTGCAGTGGTGCTACTCGCCCAAAATTCTCATCAGGAGCTTGGCTCTGTACTAAGAAGTTAAAACTCTTAACAGTGACTATCTTACACATGAGAAGTACTATTTTTATTATTTTTCTATACCAGTAAAAGTGGAAAATAAACAGTGGGCAAATAGACTGAGAACTGAAACGTATATTTAAAACTGAGACTTCCGAGAAAATAAAATGCAGAATTTAAAATCTTTTTTTCCCCTTTACAAATCATTGCCACTTACTTTAGTAGCCTGGTGTGTGAATAACACTGACAGTAAACTTCCTAAGCTTTCCTCTCTCTGGTCAAAAACAGGCACTTAACTTTGACTGACACTAATTTTTACTACATGAAACTGAAGAAGCCTTCTTATTTCCGAGCTTCTATCTGTCAGCCGATTACAAAAGACAGACTGGGTCACGTCTGCAGTGTGCCAGATCCGTTATCGTGTCAGATGGCTGCATTTGATATGACGCAGCGTTAGCCGCTAACGCTCCCGCTACGAGATGAAGAGGCGAGCGGGGGACCTGTCAGTGCCTGAACAGTGCTGAACATCATGGCGGTGTCTGATCTCGGATCTATGATTCTGTCACGCCGCCAAGCCCGCACCAGTCAACACAAATAAATGCTGAACTGCCGGAGCTGTAATGGCAGAGAGGGATCTGGCCATTACTTTTAATTCAACCCTTACAGATGACATGATGTGAAAAACGAGCTGGCATCTTGTCGAGGGCCTATTAGTGAGCGCTCACACCCTTACTATCTCTCTATCTGTCTCAGATTTGCCTCCTCTCTATGGTAGACACTCCTCCTTAATCATTCACTTTTATTGGCGTACATATGGGGGATCCACTTTCCTGAAAAACAAATGAACGAAGGCTGGTGCTAAAAAATCCATTCACTTAAAGACCCGAGCTTTTTTCCTCTGACCAGACATGATCACTCAGTGTAGTAATTAACAAAAAAAGATTTACAAATGAATATCACAATGGTCATAATACCAAGATTTGGACAGTAACACTCAATAGTTTTGACACACCTGCAGATAGAAGATCTTAAATTGTTCAGAGAAGCAATCATGGTAACCCTGAAGGAGCTGGAGAGATTCACAACTAAGATGGGAAAAGCTGTTGAGAGGATAACCGTAACCCAGGCCACAGACATGCCACAAAGCTATGGAAGTGTGGTGAGAAGAAAGACACTGGGCATATTAAAGTCAGAAAATAATTGGAAAATTGAACATTTTGGCTTTGGCATAAAGTGCTAGGTTTGGGGCAAACCCAAGACCAATCATCACCCTGAGAACACAACATCAACCTGAGAACTCCCACTGATTAGCAAAATCATTGCCAGGTAAGCATCCTCATAACATGGTTTCTCCCTCCTCCTCATCACACTCCTCCACCACCAGATTTAAGCCCCTGGCCTGACGCACACCCCCTCCCACCCTTTCAGGAGGGCGGTGCTGCCCTCTCGGCTACGTATTTTGACCGGCCGGCCCCTTTGCCTGCAAATGAGAGGAGAGACGAAGAGGGGTAAGAGGAGAGAGATAAGAAGCGAGAGAGAGAGAGAGAGAGAGAGAGAGAGAAAGAGAGAAAGAGAGGAGAGAGAGAAAAAAAACACTCCTGTTCTCAGCCCCCCACGATGCTTGGCGATGGCACTGGACTTACAAGCAGGAGATCACGGATCCTCCCCTATTCTGGCGGATGGCAGCCGCACCTCCACTTCCCTGATGGATGGCTATTGTTCCTCCTCTTTTCAACCAGACAGCAGCCACATCTCCACTTCCCAAAAGGGACAGCAGTGGGTCCTCCATCCCCTGGTAAACAGTTACCACTCCTCCCCTTTCAGGCAGACTGTAGGGGTTCCTCCACCTCCCGGCAGACAGTATCGACTCCTCCTCAGCAACCTCCGCCTCCTTAGTGTTTCGATCCTCCCACAGTGGAAAGAGCTTTCTTACAGCGCGTCCCTCCTCCTTCCAGGGTTTCGGCACCAGTGTAAGAAATTTTAAAGTAGAGCATGGTGGAGGCGGGAGACGGCTGAACACAAACATGAAGTTTAATAATAAACCAAACTCAAACAGAACAGAAAATACACAAACACAACACAGAGTGCACATGCGTCTCTCTCACTCTTACTGCCACTTCCAGTTGACCCTTTATCTCTCTCTCCCACTGATTAGCCAAATCAGTGCCAGGTGTGCTTTCTCACAACCTGGCATCTCCCTCCTCCTTGTCACACGGAGTTCTTACTTCATCTGTATATCTGTAGTTGCTTAATGATCCAAATATTTATATACAGCGCATCCGGAAAGTATTCACAGTGCTTCACTTTTTCCCACATTGTGTTATGTTACAGCTTTATTCCAAAATGGATTAAATTCATTATTTTCCTCACAATTCTAGAAACAATTCCCCATAATGACAATGTGAAAGAAGTTTGTTTGAAATCTTTGCAAATTTAGTAAAAATAAAAAAACACATATACATAAGTATTCACAGCCTTTGCTCAATACTTTGTTGAAGCAGCTTTGGCACCAATTAATGCCTCAAGTCTTTTTGAGTGTGATGCTACGAGCTTGGCACACCTATTTCTGGGCAGTTTCTCCCATTCTTCTTTGCAGGACCTCTCACGCTCCATCAGGTCGGATGGGGAGCGTCGGTGCACAGCCATTTTCAGATCTCTCCAGAGATGTTCAATCGGGTTCAATTCTGGGTTCTGGCTGGGCCACTCAAGGACATTCACAGAGTTATCCTGTAGCCACTCCTTTGTTATCTTGGCTGTGTGCTTTGGGTCGTTGTCCTGTTGGAAGATAAACCTTCACCCGAATCTGAGGTCCAGAGCTCTCTGGAGAATGTTTTAATCAAGGATGTTTCTGTACTTTGCTGCATTCATCTTTCCCTCAATCCGGACTAGTCTTCCAGTTCCTGCCACTGAAAAACATCCCCACAGCATGATGCTGCACCACTATGCTTCACTGTAGGGATGATACTGTCCAGGTGATGAGTGGTGCCTGGTTTCCTCCAGTCATGACGCTTGCCATTCAGGCCAAAGAGTTCAATGTTTGTTCAATCTTTGGTCTAAGAGTCCTTCAGGTGCCTTTTGGCAAACTCCAGGCGGGCTGTCATGTGCCTTTTACTGAGGAGTGGCTTCCATCTGGCCACTTAACCATACAGGCCTGATTGGTGGAGTGCTGCAGAGATGGTTGTTCTTCTGGAAGGTTGTTCCTCTCTCCACAGAGACATGCTGGAGCTCTGTCAGGGAACAGTATGTAAGTTATGTGGCAATTGTCCAAATAATTTTGTTTAAACGCCTTTGCAGAAGTCTAAATCCCATAAAACAAAGTTATTGAAGAGTCTGCCTCTCTGTGAGCACAGACCTGGAAGCCTGTGAGGTTAACAGGACAGGTGTTTTAGCACATTGTAGCTGGGCCTCTGAATATTGGCCATTAAAACACACTCTGGGCTGCCACTGAAAGGAAATCAATGCATATCCCCTATCAGTGCCACAGAGTCACTTTATAGTAGCTGGAATTGACACTGTTAATGAATGAGTGTTTCCTCTTCACAGCGTGTTACTCTATTGAATCTGACAGTTGACACAGATGCAGGATCGCAGCTGTGGATTTGGGGAAAGAAGGAGGGGGTGTGGGTTAGCCTAGCAATTCCTCTTGTATCCTGATCTAGGATCAGCTCGACTCCTTTCTAATTCACGTCTTTACTGTCAGGAGAAGCTGACAAAAACTGACCTGAGGTCTGAGATCTCAGTACGTCTCAATGATGACAGAGAAACTGCAATGACCCTTTTCACACTTTCGCCCCTGTCTAATCAAAAGAGTGAAGAAGAGATCAAGTTGAAAGTCTTCTAGTACTATAGCACTGTCCGCACCTCTTAATAAACACCTGTCTATCCGTGAGAGTGAGTGAGAGAGAGAGAGAGAGAGAGAGAGAGAGAGAGAGGATGAAATCTCACAGCTGAGTGGGAATGCTTGACACGGGAGTGCTCTTGAGAGAGTCACAGATCAGCTGAAGTGCTTTTATAGGACATTATAACAGCAGTCATGTGACACCACTTCAGGTATAGGCTCAGACGCAGGGAGGCAGTCTGTCCACTACATTGTCAAATTATATGTAACAAATGCAAAATAAATGGCATTTAAACAAATATGAGGGTCTGGACATGCTGTACATGTGTAAGTCTGGAAAAACCCTGACATGGTGTATTTTTTTTTTAATCTGGATACCAGATTTGTTGTTTTAATGCTTAAAATCCTCAAACAAAATTACCTCATGCCGCTTCTTAAATCTTCATCAAGGCCAATCTGATTTCTGCATTAGTAGCACAACGATATACATTATTAAAGAACTCGGTTATAAACAACAACTCAGCACACCTATCCAAAACTTGAATTCACCTATAAATGTTCTCGTTCCAGTTAGGATGAGCTTTACACTTTTAAAATGAAATCTGCTGCTAGGTCTGTTCTTCATTCTTTCACATTCACTGTAGTTACTGAATAATATGCTTTAAACTGAATAATTTAAGGTGTTAATCAAAACTTTTTAGACGTCACTAAACAGGTAAAAACAGCTACCTAAACTCATTTACGGTGTATGTTTATTTATGCCCCTACTCCATCCTACTATTGAAAAGAAAGGAAATATTGCAGACTCCTGAAGGGTGCAGAATGTTCCCAGGACTCGAACAAAAACTATGTGACAGGTCATGTTCTGTGCCTGGCTCACTGAATAGCCGGTGTGATATATGGAGTGTCTTTAGTGCCTGCTGCCCAGGGCAGATAACTACACATGCCAACTATGCAGAAATCTGTGCAATTCAACAACTAAACTACTGAGGTAGAACAAAGTCATGAGAAATACAAGAGAACAGATTTTTTTTTCCCTCTGTATTTAAATAAATGCAGTATAAATAAAGAAGCTCATTTTGCAGCAATCACTGTTCACAGGCAGCAAGCAAATCTTTCAAGCCATATGAGGTAGACAGACAGGCCATATGAAGTATTGTTAATGTGGAAAATGACTCAGTCTGCTTCTTAAAGGGATACTCCATCATGTTTTAGCTTAATTTGTCCACCACATCTTTAGCTTGTAGGATTTTGACAAAGTTTTCCTGTACTTAGAAAAGAAGAAGAAGAACAACAAAATATATACTCCAAACTTCATTTAAAAGTAAATTAAGTTTAAAATTCTTATTCCTTCAATATTCATTTACAATTTTACACAGCTGAAAAACACATTTGAAGTTCCCATATATATATATATATATATATATATATATATATATATATATAATGAGTGTGTGTGTGTGTGTGTGTATATACAGGTGCTGGTCATAAAATTAGAATATCATCAAAAAGTTGATTTATTTGAGTAATTCCATTCAAAAAGTGGAACTAGTATAATGTATACATTCATTACACACAGACTGATAAATTTCAAGTGTTCATTCCTTTTAATTTTGATGATTATAACTGACAACTAATGAAAACCCCAACATCAGTATCTCAGAAAATTGTAATATTACTTAAGACCAATACAAAAAAAAAGGATTTTTAGAAATGTTGGCCAACTGAAAAGTATGAACATGAAAAGGCTCCTTTTGCCTGAATTACAGCAGCAATGCGGCGTGGCATGGAGTCGAACAGTGTGTGGCACTGCTCAGGTGTTATGAGAGCCCAGCTTGCTCTGATAGTGGCCTTCAGCTCTTCTGCATTGTTGGGTCTCGCGTATTGCATCTTCCTCTTCACAATACCCCATAGATTTTCTATAGGGTTAAGGTCAGGCGAGTTTGCTGGCCTTAGTATTCCAGCATGATAACAAAAATGTTAGGGGCGTATTCACTTTTACATTTACATTACATTTACATTTATTCATTTAGCAGACGCTTTTATCCAAAGCGACTTACAAGTGCACACCCACACACCAATGGTAGCAGAGCTTCCATGCAAGGTGATAGCTTGCCATCGGGGGCAACTTAGGGTTCAGTGTCTTGCCCAAGGACACTTCGGCATGGGATCACCCGGGCCGGGATTCGAACCACCAACCCTACGATTAGTGGATTAGTGGACAACCCGCTCTACCGACTGAGCCACAGCCGCACTTTTGTGAGTGAGTATATATATATATATATATATATATATATACACAAGTTAGTTTATATAATAAGTTAGGTTTTTTTCCATAATTGAATTCAAAAACTGAAACTTTCTTATAATCTAAATTTATTACACATAAGGTGACATATTTTGAGCCTTTTTTGTTTATTCTTGATGATTACGGCTTACAGCACACGGAAATTAAAAATCCTGTATCTCAAAATATTACAATAAAGAATATATAATACCGAAATGTTGACCTGAGAAGAGCTCTAATCAGATAATTAACTCAAAACACCTGCAAAGGTTTCCTGAGCCTTTAATTTCTCAGTCTGGTTCAGTACACAACCACAATCATGTGGAAGATGAAAGTACATTTTGAATTCCATTTGGAAATCAAGGTCCCAGAGCCTGGAGGGAGAATGGAGAGGCACAGAATCCAAGTTGCGATCATCATTGAGTCATTGTGAGGGGGGGAGGACTCCCCTATGATGTTATATGTACCTCAGTTGCTATGAGTCAGCTTAACAATCTTGTAATAGTAGCTCAGTAATTTGCAGTCAGGGCTGTTGGGTTCAACGTACATGTCACACGCTAGCTCAGGTACATAATCATGTTATCATGCCTGAAAGTACAGCCAAAGACGACCCTTGAGTTTATAGTATGACCAAACACAGAGCCTCAGGCATCATAATGGAGAAGGCTTTTGTCTTTGAGCTAAATTGTTCATAATTATTGGCCAAAAAAAAAAAAGAAACAACAACACAGCGCCTTGTGGACAGCTTATAAACTCACTCTGTTGAGTGTCTGTGTGAATGGTCTGTCTGAAAACTCGATTCTGATTGGCTGGAAGGTGTGCTTTCAAACCAGATAATTCATAGGATGTTCCAGTCTGTTTAATCACCGTTCTAAATTAATGCGCTCCCTATAAACAACCGTAACCATAGTAACATACAGTTACAGTTCCAAACAGTAGTTAAACTCACAGCTTCATTATTAGTAGAGAGGACGAAGGTCATTCACACATGCACAATCTATGTCTCTCACGCTCTCTCTATCTCTCTCTCTCTCTCTCTCTTTCTCTCTCTCTCTCTCTATCTATCTATCTCTCTCTCTCTCTCCGTATAATACCTATTTACTATAATTCATTCAAATAAATGTAATCTTATGATAGTAGTCTATCTCTGTGTATGATTTAGAGCAGGTAGAATATTCTAGATCTAACGACACATATATAAAATAACGAATGAAAATTCACCATTATTTTTGTCCTTTCAGTCAGATTTTTCACTTCAAGCATCAATGACAGCTTTAATTTGTCAATGCTAGAAAGTGACCATGGTATAATTAGGATAATCCACGGCTAGGTGTGCATTCCACGATTTTAATGCACTCCTCTTGGTGTCAGGTGGTTATTTTCCTCCGCACCATTGTGTTGTCAAAATTTAGCCTATTACCCAAAATTACCGAAAGACACTTAGAAATTATTCTAGGAAGAAATACTCACATATTCAATTGCAGACAGAAGAACAAATAAGACAACAGGCCAGTAGGTGAGAAAAAAAAAGCAAGGGTCCAGTTTATTCGTTACATTCCACCATCCGAAATCCACACAAATGAGAGCGCTCAGTCATGAATTCCAATCAGCCAAGATATGAGAGCTCTCTTTATACCTCCCCTATTCAGGAACATCCCATAGTCGTAAAAAAGCACCTTTATACCATAGTTTTCAGATCTAGCTGGCTAGAAATACCATAGAAAAAGTAAACATTCATTAAACCATAACAATCCGAGGCCTTAATCACATGAGTTCACTTTGACCCAGTTCTTTCTGTATTTCTGGTTTATTTAATTAATTGCTCTACATTTCTGTTTTAAATATGGCTATACCGATTCCATACTTGATGATATCCATATATTATCCTTATAATATTTTATATTCTTATTACTATTCTTAATGTTCAGTTTACCTTCTGTATGTGTGTGTTTCATGTTTGAGTGTGAGTGTGTTGATGCATTGACACAGATGGATGATGTCACTTCCTCTTCTTTCGGCTCTGAAGCTCATATGATGTTCATGCTTGGTCAGTCTGTCTGTGACCCTTGTGTTTATTTTATGTATATTTTATATACATCACCATACATTAAAATAATTTAATGCGTACTTAGCCGTGGATTATCCCTTATTATAACATTTTAACACTCATTCCATTGTTTCAGCCTACAACAAAATCGTGAATCCTACAACACACAGTCTTGAGTCTGCTTCCAGCTTCATGCCTTTTGTCAGAATCTGAGAGAAGTCCAGGAAGTCCTCCAGGAGCTCTGATCACCCTGGTGGCACCTCCAATCCTCCGCCACGGGTCTCGGTTCAATCTAATCTGGGATGTGAAACAGTGAAGCTGAGGGACTCCTGCGCTCCATCATGACACATGGGTTTGAGAGTTGTGGGCCCTTTCCTGGAAATCCTCGACACTCACTTTAATTCCTCCTTCCTTTGCTCTTTAGTCTCTCTTCTTGCTTGTTTTCTCGCCTTTTTTCTGTGTTTCACCCATGTCAGCATGCTGTCTCAAGGGGCATCATGCCATTAGAAACTCACCCGTGCAGCAAACTAGGCCTGCAGTCTCCAGTGAGTTTTCTTAGCGTCCTATTCAAGCGTGTTTTCTGGGTAGGTCACTGCAACTAGGGTACTCACTGAACACCATGTTTAGAGGCCTGATTTGTAACAACATGATCTCTTTTTTTTTTTTTGTGAAATGGTGCATCATGTTAACATCAGTCATCATTCTTCCGACAGCTTTTGATGCCTTTGTGTCTCTCAGATATTCATGAGTTGGTGTACAGGCAAACTGTTTGTTTTGAATAATCTGTGGCATGTTTCATTTAGGAGCAAGCACCACTGAGTCCTGTCAACAACTGCATGATGAATTAGAAAAAATATGTTAATCAAGGAGAGAGCTTCATAATGGTTTGTTTATCTTTTTGGGTGAGTGTCAGTTTCCATTAAAAATAAATAAATAAATAAAAATTTAAAAAGCAACAAGCCCGATCTCTGAGGATAATCTCAGGATGATTTAAGAGGCAAATCTCTTTATGAATTAAACAATTAGATTGGGGTTTATGGTTCCAAAATCAAATCATAAAATTAATATATTTAAAGAAATTCTTTTAAAATATTATGCATGTAAAATATTGTTGAGTGCTTGCACAAATCAAACTGAAATTCCAACATGTTAGTAAAGTACTGCCAGGATGACCATTCTTCCAAAAAATAATCCCTTAATTAGAGTTATGACGATGGTATTAGTGTGTAACACGTCACTCCAAAGTCGTCCGTGTGGTAAGTGTGAAGTCCATAGCAAATAATTTCCAGTCATATTCTCATTAAAGCATTCAGTGAGCCTTCAGAGCTTGGGAGGGGGGGGGGGGGTATTTTGGAAGAGACCACGCCCATTGGGATAGAAACGATTCATTGTAGGATAAAACTTGCTCAGCCAGAAAGACTTTACGTTAATTTACAGTAATGCTTCCATCTAAGGGGACAAGTGGAATCAAACCATGAGTGTGTGTGATGTAAAGGTGTGTGTGATGCTCTGTGATGGACTGCCAGTCCACCTAGGGTGTAGTTCTACATCGGCACAGCGGTCCTGGGATGCATTGTCACTCTGACCATGTTAATGTGGTTACTGAAGATGGATGAATGAACGAATGAACAGATTGAAGTGATATGTGCATGTAATACAGTTTCAGTATACTACACCTAGAAATGTAGATATGAAGCAAGGTCAGTTTACTTTAATCTTTATATATTCAGTAAACATTATATAAAACATATAATATATAGCATTATATAAAATGTATTCAGATGCTTTTGTCGATGTTTATCATCTCCACATTCTGTTTTTAACAGAGGACAAGAGGGTTGACTGACTATATACATGTGAGTGAAATAGTAAGTGTAGGCGACAGATGGATGCACGGGGCCAACAGCAAAGCCTTTGCACTCTTTTTACGCCATAATTCTCTCCTCGCACTGCTACCTTCCATCCGAGTGGGCCTGATTCCCCACTGAGAGGAGGAAAGAGCAACAAGGAGTGCGTCAGACACGGAGTGCCGGATTCCGGACACACACAACCGGTCTCACTGATACGCTTGCGTCGAGTGTGTAATCCTAAACCAGTGGTTCCCAAACTTTTCCAGGGCAAGGCCCGCCAAATGGCATTAACGTTTGACCGAGGCCCCCCTTTTGCAAGATGTCTTTAAAACACTTTAAAAATACAAACTTCTGAATAAAACCCCCTTTTTATTAATAATTACATCTTACATATTTACATTACATTACATTAGGAATTGATTGTGTGTGTGTGTGTGTGTGTGTGTGTGTGTGTGTGTGTGTGTGTGTGTGTGTTCTGTCTGGGTGTTTGAA
>JAFFST010045489.1:18416-35007 GCA_022414735.1 Noturus placidus
CCCCCCCCCTCTCAATCTGGTTAATCGAAAAAAATAAATAAAAAAAACTGACTCATTGCATTAGCACATATTTTGCTTATTTCCTATATCAGACACAGAATATTTTTTTACTTTTATCATCTGATCATTTTTTAGATTTATAATCTGTCACCTGTGAGAGGTTTTTTTTAATTTTGGAGAATTTGAACTCGGAAAGACTATTTGAATTATGAACTATGCCAGAAATCTTGGAATAGTTTTATTGTTGTACCCAAATGTGAAAATCTAATTTGACAGGTGAGCTGTTTCTTTTAGATTTAATTTACTCATTATTTCATTTGTTTCTCATATATGAGTACACTTTTTATAAGCCAACGTTAGTGAGTCACTTTAATTTTAGGCTAGGACAGAGCAGTATGGGGTCATTCCATGGCAGCTCAACCAGATGTGGTTGTACCATGATCTCAGGATTTGCGAAAACTTTTACTATATACACATACTGTATATACTATATACAAATCTTGAATATTATTGTGATCTGACGATCACTTTTTGAAATGTGATGAAAATAACGATGTTCATTTTTGAACAAATTACACTTTCTTCGGTTTATGGTGGCTTCATTTTAAAAGATCTTACTTTGTGTACTTCTAAGATAGTCCATCTCATAGCAAGACTATCTGCCTTTTTAAAAAATATTTTATTTACAAAATAAATAAAGTTTATATGTGAAATTCTCATTGCATTCAAACCAGAGAACCACAAAAGCGATTTGAAAGTATAGTTACTGGGTAAAAATACAGATCCTGAAGACAACAGTAACTCCATCAGTATTTGGTGCAAAATATAGAGCAGAGTTGAGTAAGCGTTGTATGAATGCTGAGGTAAGACAGGTAGTCTATACACTACCAAAAAATTATGGATATTATTAATGTGTACAGCCAGCAGTTCAAACCGGAGGACTATAAAAGAGACTTAAAAGCTGAAATGATCATCATTTTAGCTTTCATTTTGGCAAGTCTGTGTGTATATAGAAGCTCCATGCCCAGAAATAAGAAGCCGAACGGAGGTAGGTGAACCAGTTGTCTGTTAGCAAATACTTGTCTTTGCCCATTTAACTACTAGTAAGGTTGCTAAAACAACGGCAAATAATCATGAAACATTGCTTGTTAACAGTATGTTGTTAACCAAGTTATTTGGCTCAATGTAATTTTGAAAGTCCTACAGTTTCAATCTGCTTGCCTCCTGTTGCTCTTATCACTGCTGCATTGTTCTTCTACATATTCTGGCTTGAACATGTATGGCTGGATGTCAATGTGTAACATGCATAAAAAAAATCCTAATCTGTTGAGTAATTTCTCTATTTTGAATAATCTGTTCTCTCCACCATAATAATTTACTTACACAATGTTAAAGTCCGCTAATAAAGTACCAGTAAAACAGTTTAAATTCAAGAACATTCAGTAATATTCTACAACATTCAGTATTGAATAACAGCTCACATTCAGAAATACATTATTTAAGTAGTAAAAAGAAAATCAGATAAACATCTAATCTGCTACTTGTTACTATAGCAAATGAGCTTTGATTGGTGCTAGGAAGTGGTACTTTATTACTCCAGGTTTAGTTGTCTTGAGTGCAGGCAGTGATTATGGACATGATCACCTGCAGAGAATATTTTTATAACAGTAATAGTAAATAAAATATAGAATCGTTTGACAAAGAAGTAAGATTTTATATAGAGCCTTGCATGAGCCCCTTGAAAATGTTATAGTCACAACCTGGAATTTAAATAATTGGGATTTTTATCATTGGGTTTACACAATCTCTCTAACAAGTTAAGGGGCAAAAATATTTTTATTATGCTACAAAACTAAATTTAAAATTAGGCATTTGTTGGTTTCATAAGTATACACCACCTTGGGCTGCAATTACAGCTGCAAGTCTTCTGTATGTCAGCTTTGCACATCTGGATCATAATATTTTTGTTCATTATTTTTAGTTGAAATTGCTTTTAGTTTTTCAGTTTAAAAAAAAAATGCGCATCTGCCAACATCATGTTTTAGCAAATAGATTTTCTCCAAATAAAGTGTAAGTGCCTACAGTCCATATAAATGTGATTTTTTTCCCTTTCCAATGCTTGGATTTTTTTTGGTTTAGTATCAGGTCATTGGTATGGTTTTTTAGATTTAGTTGGACTGAACCTTGTAAACCTGGTCCACGATATTCGCTCCTCTGTGTGAGTATCACTGATGACAGGAAACACACCTGCTGTATTGAACTCAGTTGAACAATGGTATATATAAATCCACTCAAATGAGCTGCTAGACTGTACTCTGAATGACGGTATATTGTCGCTTCTCAACTGCCTATTACGAGGATACTCTTAAAAATTCACTATACAGTAGACTATTGCATATGTAAAAATTTTTGATGTTAAATTATTAATGTGTTTCTGTCCCACCAAATACTGTGGTCATGAGCCTCTGCTGTAGATTGGTCAAGTAAAAAAAAGTCGTCCTATTAAGGCTTGTCATTCTGAAAATCACAGACAGTTTTTAGGCTACTTTTATTTATTTATTTTTTGTCTGGCGATAACTTAATTTTTATTTTTAACTAAACAGCCTCTTGTCAGACAAAGTGTCAATGCTCTTCTTTTTCTCTGTCTCATGTTGCTTTGGCTTTTCTGCTCACCTTCCAATCCTGCTTTTCTCATGTTCCTTTTGTCTATCTCTTCTCTAGATTTATCAGGTCCAGAAGGTAGGACCCTTGCTTTCTATATGGTCCAGCTCCAGAAATATTGGCACCCTTTATGGAAATGAGAAAAAATTAATAACACATGGAATAGACTTTAATGGTATTTTAGCTGCTTGTGTGTTTCATAGCATTACTTGACATCCACCACTTTGTGTTGAGGGTTTCTTTTTGTAGGGATAAATTGTTAATTATTGTGCACAGCCTTATATTTGGTCAAAGCAACAGTTCTTGTAGATTAAAAACAAAAGTTAATAGTAATGACGATTTGTAAATATTGTTAACATTTTTGTTATTGTTAAATCAACCATTTACAAGAATTAAAGTTCTTTGAATATTTTTGAAAACATTTCAATAGTTTATCCAGTTATTTTAGTGGAACATTTGGATCATTGTGTGTTTTTATATAATCTGTTGCTCATACTCCTACAATGTGCCAATAAATCTGGAGAAGATCTGCATCTGCTACATGATTTTGATATTTGTCTAGTTTTAATGCTGCACTCTATAAATATCATGCATACAGTCATGTGAAAAGAAAGTGTTTTTATTCATCAGGGCCTAAATAACAATTGTGTGGTCCTCACCAACTTCTATAAACAAAAAAATAACACCAGGTTCATAACATCAACAGATTTCAATATGTACTAATTTTCTATCACAAAAAGTAAACCAACATTCAGAAACCAGGTGGGGGGAAAAATACATCCTCTAATTTAGTAACAATAGAACCACCCTTAGCAACAATAAAAGTGGTGCTTCAATGGTTAAGGCTCTGGGTTACTGATCAGAAGGTCAGGGGTTCAAGCCCCAGCACTGCCAAGATGCCACTGTTGGGCCCTTGAGCAAGATCCTTAACCCTCTCTGCAGCAAGGGCACTGTATTATGGCTGACCCCACGCTTTGACCCCAGCATCCTAACAAGCAGGGATATGCTCTCCGGACCTGCATGATTGTTCTCGGAGGCCCTACTTCTGGATGGAGCTCTCATCTACTCCAAATCCAGAATGCTGGGACAAAGACTTTTATCTAAACCAAGCAGATTACATATAGATCAATAATTATCTCTTTAAGAATATCTGTTGTTACCCAGATGAGGATGGGTTCCCTTCTGAGTCTGGCTCCTCTCAAGTTTTCTTCCTCTTACCACCTTAGGGAGTTTTTCCTTGCCATTGTCGCCACTCAGTGGCTTGCTCAGTTGGGATAAATTCTCACCTGTACTGTGTGTATACTGTGTTTATATTCCTGTAAAGCTGCTTTGAGGCAATATCTATTGTAAAAAGCGCTATACAAATAAAATTTAATTGAATATGCAAAGAAAAAGACTTCACTGTAATGTACTGCATATGTGACAAAGGCTCCTTTTAGGAGGAGTTAGTCTCTCATCATTTTTGGCCCACTCTTCTTTACATCATTGCTTCATTTCATTGATGTTTGAGGGCATTTGTTTAAAATTGTTCAAAATTGATGGTACCAGATTTTCATAAGTACCGGTAGTACCTGGTCAACCCGGTACTGACAGGTGGTCAGTCGGGAATGTTCATGGGTGCACCATGCAACAAGAAGAGCCAAAGCAGCAGCAGCTCCACGGTTACCATGGCTACGTCCGAAACGGCATATGTGCCTACTATATAGAACGCGAAATACGTGTATTTCTCTTGGACGCTCACTTTCCGCTTTGGTTGCTGTTAACGTGAATTGTGTAAAAGCTGCGCCTAAAATTGATGTGCGGATAGATTAACTCTGTTTTCAGGAAGAGTGGCTGCTTACTCGCAGTATTTATTCAAGCAGTTCAAGCAGGTGAGTTTAAAATGATGGTAGCAGTGGCATTATGAATGTTGTAGCATAGTTTAATTCCAGTGTATTATTGCAAGAAAACATCCTCGTTTCTGCTTTTTTAATGTTAGCATGTGCACATTTAACGCTAATACGGTCAAGAGTCCTAATTAACAATTTAATGCTTTAATTTTTAAACCCCCCACCTGGTTTCTGAATGTTGGTTTGCATTTTGGGGGAAATGAAATTTTTAGGTTTTTTTGTCACCTGATTTGATTTGTTTTTATAGAAGTTGATGAAAACCACACAATTGTTATTTAGGCCCTGATAAATAAAAACATAGAATTGAAAGAAGGTGTACCTCTTTTTCACTTAACTGTAAATATACACAGCATCAAAAGCCATCAGTTTGTATTACATGCCAGATTTTTTTTTCTTCCTCAACTTTTTTGATTTTTCCCTTATTTATGTTCTATCCTTTATGGTCATGTTCACTCTTTCCTCAGAAATACTATGGACTGGAGAACCTGGACAACAAATGGGGGGACATTGAGCAGTGGATGGTATTACTAGATTTAGTTTGTGTCCAGAGCAGCTCTGGCAGTTTTAAAAAAAGAAAAAAAAATAGTGGCTTGATGAGGTTTCAGAATAACAGTACTTGGGTCATAACACTGTACCACATTACATTATGATATAAACTAAAACATTTATTTGATTATATGTTTATAAATAGGGATCCTCCGACCGATAGTCGCCAATCAGCAATGGCCGATAATCACGATAATTCTACGACCAATCACAATTTGATGACGTAAAACATGTGAGGACATAAAACGTATGATGACGATAAACTTTAACGCTGCAGTCATGTCATCACCAGAGTGGAATTATGAGGTCTGAAGAAACAATGAAAAATCCGCCATTTGCCATGCATTTTTAAAGGCCTATTACATTTTTCATTGTAAATTGAATATTTGTTGTGCTTTTTTATTTGATTTTCAATTAAAATAACAATCTACCATATTTCTGTAAATAGTATTCCCAAGGCAACATCTGTGGTATTATCTGGGGGGGTAAAGGTTAAAAGTGACTGAGAGAGAGCTTACATATCACTTATATAAAGCTTGAACGATCGTGATCTTTATCGGCCGATCATGATGACAAGAAATTGGTATCAGCTGCAAAAATCCTCATTGGAGCATCCTTATTTAGTGTAGCACATAGTTCTACAAAAATCTGGATCCATTACAAAGAGCGCTTTTCCTTTTTATCATTTAATACCATTTTTAATGACTGATAAGTGTAAGAACAAAAGTTCACAGACGAGGGTAATATATTGTCGGGTAAACAGGGTGAAGACCGGTGTAACTTCAAAACAAGCGCTAATTATGAGAGGCAGGCAGACAAATCCAAAACGTGATGGAAAGTCAAAATCAAAAACCAGGCAGCGGTCAGGCCATCAACAAATGGGCAAAAATAGGCAAAGCCAGAATCACAAAAAAATTAAACAATGAACAAACAACTTGGTAAGATCAGGCAGCAAAACAGTGAAACAATAACTATACAAAGACACAACTAATCAAAAGGGGTAACAAAGAAAAAATGAGGGAACTTGACGTGGTGGCTTGGCGGTTAAGACTCTGGCATATTGATCAGCTTGTCACTGCTGGGCCCTTGAGCAAGGCCCTTAACCCTCTCTGCCTCAGGGGCTCTGACCCCAGCTTCCTAACAAGCTGGGGTATGCGTGAAAAAAGTATTTCACTGTGCAGTAATGTATACGTGACCAATAAATACTCATTATCATTATGTAAGGCTACTGATCGTGAGCACGGCCCTTAACCCTCAACTACTCAGATATATAAATGTAAGTCACTCTGGATAAGGGCGTCTGCCAAATGTCACGAAAATGTAAATATGAACAAGACGTGTGCGTCGAACATCGATCATGATTACATTTTGACTGCCCACGATTAAATGAACATGTTCAGCTGCAATATTGATGTTTAAAGTTCAAGCGCTTCCTAAACTTGCAGCCAATCACATAGAGCGGCGCAGGGATGATGTCATTTTGTAATGCCAAACCCGGAAATGAAGTTAGCATTTTAGTGCTCGAGCAGCCAGTTTTGCTGCAAGCTCCAGCGCTTGCGTGAGGGGAAATCATGATGCTAAATGGCACTACAGAGGTTGTAGGGGACATTAACCCTAATCACACCGAACAGGTAAAAAATTTGCAAATAAACTCAGTGCTCTACAGTGTGAACACTTCACTCGCATTTGCAACTGAACAGTACTATGTGCGACTGAATAAATATTTATTCGCACCGGTGCGAGTGACCCGTTCGGAGTTGTATAATACAATCGGGATAAAAACTACAGGAAGTCCAAAATGCATCTACAAATATAGATTAAAAAATAGATATTATAATAACTTCATTAAATGTAAATAAAATGAGGAATGGAATGTTTAATTACTATGGGTTGCATTTAATATCAATTTGACATTACGCTTAGTTCCCTATCTCCTTAGAAAACTATTAGCCTTTTTCCTAATATCATGTTTGTGTTTAGTCTACTTTTAATTAGGACTCTTTAATGTTTAAGATATTTAAAAATAAATATTTTATGCTTGTTTATTTATCAATTAACCAACAGTATTTCTCATTGCTATTATTTTAATTCAATTAACAGTGACCATGAGCAGAGAGATTACATTTAACTGTTTATGATAGACCTCCTGATTAAAGCTTAAACAAAAAAAGATTGGTATCTGGATCGGTTTCGGTCGTAAAAATCCTCATCGGTGCATCCCTAATGTGAACACCATAAAACTAAAGCGCTATGCATCTGGCGGGTAAATGAACTCACCCAATAACATCCTATATGAGATTATTCAGATATCTATAATATACACAGAGCGGGTCGAGAACTGACTCCATCCCAGATCCATGAGAATGGAAAATGTCTAATAGTGCTGCTTTAAATATATTTAAGAGGAACAGACTTCAAACACTTAACATCGATATTTATTGTATTTGTTTACAAGGTGGAACAGGTTAATGGTGGTTTTTTTTTGCATACAGTCTGTAAAATTAACTGAAAATATTAAATTTAGTTCATCAGAAGGTAAATTAATGTGTCATGACTATGTTCCTAAATTCTGTCATAATTGACAAACTCAAGTTTTCTCATGCCTACTTGTGTGTTATATTGTGGCACATTAACGTTACCATCTCTAAAAATAAATAATAATAAAATTAAAAAACTTTAACTTTCAACTGTGCTCCTAAATTTTTATAATTAGGTTCACAAGTGCTCCTTGTCTTGCGTCTCTCCTCCTGTAAACAGTTATTGACTTTTCTGCATTCGCCTGAATTGTTTTCATTTGATTGATGGCATATTTATTTTTACTTATCCTATATTTTGGGTACAATTTTATTTATATTTTGCTTCTATGAGATGATGCACTTTAAGGATCAGTCTAATTTCATGCAAAGATTTGTACATTAGCAGGAATGTAGGAAAACATGGAGGTGAAACAGCAGTCTGTTTATTTAAATGTGAAAGTTCAATAAAAATATGTTGTCCCTAAAAACAAATTAATAATCGTGATAAATAATCAAGCATTGATCAAAATAATCAGGATTATCATTTTGGCCATAATTGTGCAGCCCTAGCGTCGAGTGAAGTGAGCAATATGCGGCTGTGGCTCAGGTGGTAGAGCGGGTTGTCCACTAATCGTAGGGTTGCTGGTTCGATTCACGGCCTGGATGACTCCACATGCCAAAGTGTCCTTCGGAAAGACACTGAACCCCAAGTTGCCCCTGATGGCAAGCTAGCACCTTGCATGGCAGCTCTGATACCATTGGTGTTCCTTTGCTGTAATTCCTACACTGTTCACCCAATCTCGATGTAAACACCCTCAAATTAGAGCTGATGGTGTGCACTTTGCGATCAAAAACATTTTATATAGCTTCAATTTTAATATAATTTAGGAGACCGTCAAAATTACAACAACTTTGTCCGTGTTTAAATTTTTTATGGACCTGACTGTTGTTTGTTTTACCATGTTACAAAAACAAAACAAATGCATGCTGTAAATTGTGGTGCCTTTCTCTTTGCTTTTCCTTTACTCTTTGCTTTTCCTTTACTCTTTGCTTTTTCTCCCTCTACACTTTCCTTCTTTTTTGTCCTAACAGGAGGATAGTGAGCGGTATACACGCCACTCACAGAGACATGTTTCGGTTTGTATATTCTTTTGTCTCTTTACCTGCCGATCCTTTCTAATTGTGCTTTCTGTTCTTTTTATGTTACCCTGGCTCTTCTCATACCAGGCTAGCAAATCCTTTAGAAGACAATAAGCAATCCTTACTGCAGCAGCACAAACTAATATTTGTTTGAAAGACGTATCTTTTTATATGACATTTTTACATGATAGATTTATTTAATCATCATGAATATTAGGTTCCTGTGGTTATGACTCATAATGCCAATTTTAGCATTATGTACACTTTTTATATGACCATGAGTTCATGAACCCAGAGGGTCTGACAGTAACATGCAGTAGATCTGTGGATTAATAGGACTTAATATTACTTAATATTAACTTAATATTCTTTGTCAGATTTTACTTACCTCTTATTCAGCCTGCACTGCGCAGCCATATTATATACAAAAATACTCACAAAATATTGGATTAAGATCATCTGAAATTATAACATGACCTTTTCTTCTGTTTTTGACCTGTGTATCATTCCAGGTGTCAGATGAGGAAGAATGTATGTCAGTGGGGAGCAGGAGCAGTGTGAGGGTGAGTGGACAAGGGGGTTTTTTCTCTTTTTATTTTTTATTTTTTTTAAAACTCACGTACACTATAGATATTTCAGCTTTCATCGTGTTTCATTCACAGACACCTATACCATTCATGAGGTGCACATTGCCATTTGCCCTGCAAAATTCTAAGTACTGTCATATGAATGGAATGACACCTACTGTATGTTAGAAATTTGCCTGAACAAATTGTTTAAAAATATGTGAATGTGAGTAGTGGTCATTTTGTGGACCTTTGGGTTGTGAGGATTCTGTTATGATTTGACTGACTGTGTGGCGGTTGTATGTTTGGGCATAAAAGCGATTTGTGATGATGCTGATGGTCTTGTTTCTCTGTATAGTTGGATTTGGATTCAGTTGGTGCACAGTCTGGGGTAAGAATTATGTAAATGCAATCTGTCTCATAATGAGGATTTTGGGCTTATCTGTAACTGACTGACTCTCTGCTGGTGGTTCTCCACAGCAGTCCTGCCTATTTTATAGCTACTCCTGCTCTAATACACCTGTTTTAACTAAACAGCTAAATTTCAGGCCATCCTTACATTCTGGGGTGTGTTCAGGCAAGAAAAGCACAAACATGCTTAGGGACAGGGATTCTCCATGTGCCCAGCTGAGAAGCACTGCTATAAATGACTATAGTAAATGCCAATATAAATATGACTACATATTGAAGGATAAATTGTTGCAGTGTAACCTGGATGTAGCACCAGTTTGCCTAATATTCTAATATATTTCTACATGTTTTTTCTCACAATCAATCCTATGTAGCTATCCCATACATTGTATTTACATTCTCACAAGAGCACAAAGAAGAAGAAAAAGAAGACAAAGCACTCTTCAGATATTGTATGTTAACAACACTGGAGAGACTGTTCATCAACATTTTTGAACATATTTACATATAAAAGTGGTGGGAAAGGCATTAATGTTGCATGTTCCTTTGTGCCATTATTTTTTCCCCCAACAGAGTAATGGCTACGACAATGATTACAGCACAATTTCTAGTCGGGTTAGTATCACAACTAACCATGTGCTGGAAGGACTTTTGTATGCTATAGGATACAAAATTTTTATTTAAGTATACACTTACAATTACAGTGGCTTATCCAATGACTAATTTTCCCTTAACACTCCTGTTACTAATTTGCCCTTAACACTCATGTGTTGAGTGTCTATCATTTTAATAGCATGAGGGAGTTGTATATTGCAGTTTGATTTTTAATAATTAATCATACTCTAATTAAGCGCCAAAACCTCACCGTATCCTTTAATAATGTAAAAGACTGCTGTTTGATCAAGTTTATGTTCAAACCTATGCCGTTAAACCTGATTCAGTTGGGATGAGTTTGGAGAGACGCTTGCAGAGGCATCTTGGTTGATTTTATGCTCTTTCGTGTTCTTAGTTCAGGTGAATTTCAAAAAAATTAGAATATCGTGGAAAAGTTCATTTTTACCCCCGTAATTAAATTTTTTAAAAAGTGGAACTTTAATATAATCTAGATTAATTACACATTAAGTGAAATATTTAAAGATGTTTTAAATCTTGATGATTACGGCTTACAGCTCATCGAAATCAAAAATCCAGTATCTCTAAATATTAGAATAAAGAATTTATAATACAGTAAAGTATGTTAGTTCATGCACTCAATACTTGGTCGGGGCTCCTTTTGCACGGATTACTGAATCAATGCGTGAAATGCATAGAGGTGATCAGCCTGTGACACTGCTGAGGTGTTATGGAAGCCCCGGTTGCTTTGATAGCGGCCTTCATCTCGTCTGCATTGTTGGGTCTGGTGTGTCTCATTTTCCTCTTGGCAGTACTGGGTTAGTGAGTTGGCTGGCCAATCAAGCACAGTAATACCTTGGTCAGCAACCTAGTTACTAGTAGTTTTGACATTGTGGGCAGTCGCCAAGTCCTGCTGGAAAAGGAAATCAGAAGTTAACGAAGATGGAAGAATGAGGTTAACCAAAATCTCCTGGTAGATGCTGAATTGACTCGACTTGAGAAAAATGCAGTGGAATAACACTAGCAGATGACATGGCACCACAAATCATCACTGACCGTTAAAACTTCACACTGCAACTTGGATTCTGTGTCTCTCCACTCTTCCTCCAGACTCTGGGACCTTGATTTCCACATGAAATGCAACATTTACTTTCATCTTCCCATGATTGTGGTTGTGTGTACTGAACTAGACCATTCTTTATTCTAATATTTTGAGATACTGGATTTTTGATTTCCATGAGCTGAAAGTCATAATCTTCAAGATTAAAACAAAAACAAAAAAAGTCTTTAAACATTTCAATTACAGGAAAAAAATAACTTTTACAAGATATTCCATTTTATCAGTTGCACCTGTATGTGGACTTTCCTCTTTAATAAGACCACGCGTTTTTAGTAGGGTTCCAGAAACTGAGATTGTCATTGCAAATCTTGGATAAAATATATGAATGAGAATTCTAAATGTATGTTAATAAACATTTAATAGGAGAGTACTTTACTGTTGCTTGAGTCGTCCTAGTTTTACATTTTACATTAATCACTGCAAAATCACTGCAAAATTTAGCAGTATGTCTTTCCACCCTTATAAAATAGCACTTAATCCACCACAGTCTAGATTATTACATTTTGTTAATGTTGTAACTTAATGGGTTACAGGGTTCTAATTTGAGGTTATGAATCTGTAAATTGTGTGCAAGATATAAGCTATTTTATATTTTGAATTGTAAAAAAAAAAAAAAGCCAATTTGCTGTGTTCTTCAGTACAGAGAACATGACCTTTATTTGAATGATAAGTTAATTCAGCATGCATTTGCTGTCATTGACTACTTTAAGCAGTGTAGCTCATAACTATGTCCTTTAAAATCAGCCAATAAAATAAATGTCTGATTAAAATGCTGTCTCGTCCTATCTCCTCAGATAAAAAATAACCCAATTAATGGTCTTTATAGGCACAACAATATTAATTAATTAGCTGTTATATTTGTGTATTTAGTATTGCATTCAAATGGTCTCATAAGACATTCCATAGATGTTTTGAGAGCACTTACAATGGCCACAATTTCAATGTCACATTTTAGTGTTACGTCAAACTAGGGCTGTACAATTAATCGAATATTGATCTCGATTACGATTTTGACTGCCCACGATTACATGAACATGATTGCCTGCGATATTGACATTTAAAGTTTGCCCTCCGCTCACAAAAAACTCGGCCGCAGATCAAATCAAGCGCTTCCTAAATTTACAGCCAGTCACCATAGAGTGGCGCAGGGATGACGTCATTTTGTAATGCGAAAACCCGGAAACAAGTTAGCATATAGCGTTCTTGCTGCGAGCTTCGCTTTGTGCTCCAGCGCTTGCATGAGGGGAAATCATAACACTAACTTATTGCTAAACGGGACTACACACGTCATCAGGGATGTTAAACGTCATCACACCTTTCAGGAAAAAACTTTGCAGATAAACTGGTTCAGGTATGCTGTGCACAATCCCCCCCCCCCCCCCCCACCCAAAAAATGTAGGTGAAGATTCATCGACATTGAAATACTATCTTTGGAGTGTTGCACGTTCTCACTGTGTCCATGTAGGTTTCCTGCAACCTCTCAAAAACATGCCAGTAGTTGGGTTGGCTTCACTAAATTAGGTGTGAGTGAGCGTGTACAAAGTAAGAATCATTAATAATAATAAACAGCCAAAGAGTGTATTTGTGTACGTTTTCTCTCTGTTCTCACATGTTTCTTTCATTCTTATTAGGGATCTTTATATGAAAACAATCTCTGCAGTAGCTCGCTGCGCTCCAGTACTCGTTCTGTAAGAATGATCTCTTTTCCTTGTGTGGAAACTAACAGTGCTTGTTTTTCAGAAAAAGTTAGGTGCGATAAGACCTAACTCAAGGTTGAATTACCACTCTGAAGTTGATTTTAACGTAACTACACATTCCATCACATTATTCCTTTTATAGCACAGTGATTTGCCAATGATTACAATTTTTCACTTTTTATTGAATTATTTTTTTACCCATTTGTTGTTATATTTAATGTTAATAAATAGCTGCAAACCAAGTTAGTTCCAATAATCACTTATTGCAGCTATGAAGAGTCGTTCACACATCAGCCACTGTTTTAAGTCTCTTTCTTAAAGTTTACAAAACAGAAAAATGCAGCTTGTCATGTTAACTAGAAGCCACACGCAAAGTCCTCTTTCCTGAAGAATCTCTCAAAAAAAACATACTGGTTGTTACAAAGCACTGCCATTCAAGACTCCTTTAATAGATGGTACATAGATGAGTCTTCACAGTATCAATTGTTACATGTTTTTCTTTGTTAAATGAGAGCATTTTTAATCTGTTTTTATTAGACTTGGAGTATGTGCAGCATCCCCCATACAAGTCCCTGTGAATAAGCTGTTACTATAAGAGTAATAATGTATACAATGAGTAGCTGGAACTACTGTCAGAGCTATGCTGTTGTAAAAAAAAAAAATTTATGTGAATCAGTCGAGAATTCAATAGTTCTGCGGTATAAAGAAAATTAATCAACACCTTCTACCCAATCAGATTTGGGAAATCAACATGACAGTTTAACGTTCAACATTATATGGACAAAAATTTGTGGACACCTGAACATATGTCACATATGAACATTCTTCTGTTGCCTCAAAGTTGAAAGCACACAATAGTCTAGAATGTATTTGTAGATTTTCCTTCACTTTAGGCCCAAACCTGTTCCAGCATGACAATGCCCCATCCACAAAGCGAGCTCCAGTTTGCCAAGGTTGGAGTGGAGAACTCGAGTGTGCTGCACAGAACCCTGACTTCAACCCCGACTTCAACCCCACTGAAAACTTTTGGGATGACCTGGAATGCGATTGCACCCCAGACCTCCTCACCAAACATCACTGCCTGACCTCATTAATGCTCTTGTATTGGAATGAAGACACCCACGCTCTAAAATCAAGCGGCAAGCCTTCCCAGAAGAGTGGAGGTTCTTATAACAGCAAGGGGGACTAAATCTAGAATGGGATGTTCAAAAAGGACATTTGGGTCTGATGGTCAGGTATCCACAAACTTTTGTCCATGTGTGCATGTATTCTTGCTACTGCAATATTACATTAAAAATGTGAGCATGTGTGTGTCATTGTATTAATGTCACCCTTTATTTTTTTGCTTTAATCAGTTTAATCCATTGACTTTTGTATTTTTAAATGTTTCCAGAGTAGGGATGCACCATTTAATTTTCCCTCTAATACTCAGAGTAAGAATCATCTTTTCGGCTGATGCAGATACCACCTTACCTGCTGTTTGCCAGTTTCTGTTCATGATCTGGGGAATATGACTATCAATATCATAAATTATTTTAGAATATGCTTTCTAAGATGGTATCATGATATCTTTTTCTAATGTTTTACAAATAACAATTTCAAACTGAATGGAAACAGCAAATTTGATGTTAAAATTCTGGACTCTATTGGATCGGTGCATCTCGATGAGGGATTGTTTGAAGAAATCACCATTTTACAAAATGCTGCAGTTGACCCAAGTAACCCTAGCCTTATTTTTGGATGAAGTATGTGCATGTGTTCACATTTCCCTAGTTATCTGAGTATAGTGGCCATTTGGGCTCAAGCTCCAGAACATCATCCAGGGCGAGTTCCAGATGTGCAAGCCCAGTGGTGAGCTTCCATTTCAGTCAGAGTGTCACTCATCTTCTAGTCATATTTACCGGTGTCTTGTTTGCACCTCATTTTGGGCATCAGAGTTTATGGTGAAACTTATTCTAGCGTTTAGTGTGACATCATTTGTGTAATTGCTGCCATTCTGAGGACCGAATAGGAGGCTGACCTCACTAAGGAGAATTTAGTGTGCTATTGCTAGCAATAACCCTTAAAGAATTAAAGGATTAACGTTTTATGCTATATATATATATATGTGTGTGTGTGTGTGTGTGTAGATCACCATAAAGATGCACCCCTGATTGTGTAACGAGCACTTAAGATATGCCATCTAGTTAACACTATCTTGATTTAGCTAATGTTATTGCTTTAAGAAGTGAACGAACATTAGCAATATTAGTTGTGCAAGGATCTCACGAGCTCCCAAACTGCATTTCTTAGCCACATCTAGCTAGCTATTTTACCCATCATGCTATGTTCTCGACAACTGTTATGTTTATTATGTTAATAATAATAAACTTTATTTTTATATAGTGCCTTTAAAGCATCTTCTCAAGGCTCTTTACACAATGAGAAAATACAAAGAAACTAAAAAAAAAATACACAAATAAAAACAGGCTTGAATGCAAAATTGGTTAAAACCGTAAAGAAAAAGCTAACCTATAAAAATGAGTTTTTAGGTTAGATTTTAAAAATGCTCATTCTGTGCAACTCTAATATGAGCAGACCGTGCATTCTAGAGTCTAGGAGCATTGGACGGGAAAACCATGTAAATGCTAAAATGGCACACTTTTATATAGCGCTTTTAACCAAAGCGCTTTACACTGTCTCATTTACCCATTCTCACACACACAAAACAATGGTACTGTAGCAGAGCTGCCATGCAAGGCACTAACTTGCCATCGGGAGCAACTTGGGGTTCAGTGTCTTGCCCAACGACACTTCGGCATGTGGAATCGAACCGCCAACGTGTTGATTAGTGGACAACACGCTCTAGCACCTGAGCCACAGCTGCCCCATGTCCCCTTCAGTTCGCAACGGTGTCTGTGGGACAGCCAGTAAACCAGTTTGAGAGGAGCGCAAATGATACTTGGGAGTATATAAAGTTAATAGTTCAGACAGACACTTATATGTGAGCATAAGGATTTTAAAATCCACATGAAACCTGACCAGGAGCCAATGCAAGGACTTCAGTATTGGAGTGATGTGTTCTCCAGTCCGGATCTTAGCAGAATCACAATCACAATCACAGTTTTATCACAGTAGTAGCAAATTTGAGTAAGCTAGCCGTTATTGACGTGCCCACCATAAAATTACAGAGCTCATTCTTCTGTTAAATTGACCATCGATCCTTTTCCCCATGCTGCTGTGAAGAACCTCTTGGATTCTGTGATTTTAAATGCTTTGAGTCACTCTATAGGGAGAGGGTTGCACATGAGATAAATATGTATGTCAGGAAAATGCAAGCTTTTTGTTTTCTGCCAGCTTGATTGGCATCAGCAGTTTGGGAGAATGTATACAGTGGTACCTCGACCTACGAGATTAATTCGTTCCATAACCTAGCTCGTTCGTCGATCATCTC
>JAFFST010045489.1:35546-45830 GCA_022414735.1 Noturus placidus
GTTCCATCTCGTAGGTCGAAAATCTCGTAGGTGGAGCTGCTCGTAGGTAGAGGTACCACTGTATATGGATCACTGTTTATTTTACTCACTTTGTTTTATTCTCCTCCGAAGAAAGATGAGCAATTTTAGCCATCTTTCACCTCTAGTTATGTTTGTGTTGTGCAGGAACATCTGAAATTCTGTAACAAATGTAATGAATTTCACCTCAAGAGACATATCATGTGACTGAAACTCTAGGATAGCCTGTCTGTGATTGCATAGGTCTCTATAGTTATTCCTGTAGCTAAATCCCTGTGTTTGTATTTGTATATGTTTTTGGTGTCTCCTGGTGGTTTCCAGGAAAATAGCAGCAGCTCAGTGGCCAGTATTTTGCGAAAGGCAGCTAGCAGCAGTGGCCTTTCCAGAGACTTGGATCATGTGACCATTCCTGACATGCCAAACGTGAGTGGCAAACAGCTGTGTGTGTGACCAGTATTTTTTTATGGCATAAAATAAAATAATGTTTTCAGAATAATATGATCCGTCTGAAACAGGAGTTTGGTGATTGCACTCTGGCTGCATGGTATTGTTCTGTATGTGTCTTGCATGCTGGATGGTCATTTTGTATTTATTATTTTCATGAAACACTTGCTTTATGAAAACTGAGAATACAAAGTCTGCATGGAATGGGAAGAACATACTAGGCATGAAACAATTAAGAATAGTATCAAGAATTGTCGAGAGATGGAATCTATCACGATGGCTGTCAAGCCGGACATTTAGACCACAGGGGTTGGGAACCTTTTTTCTGTTAATGTATTTTTTTGAAACAGCCATTGCAAAAACTAAATTTTTCACTAACACGGTTTTTCAATAACATTTCAAAACCAATAACTTGATTTAGGTCCACAGACCGCTCAAAAACAAACAATATGCAACAAACAAATAGGAAACATTGCAATATGGAATTAATTGTGCAGGGCTTTCACCATGAGGTTGAGTTTCCACCTGAGCAGCATAAAACATCTTCAGTGTTGTGTGTGTGTGAGTGTGTGTGTGTGTGTGCGCATGTGTCTAACGAACAAAATACAGACTTTCTTCACGTATTATGTTCCCAGGTACATAGCACCCAACAACACTTAGCTGTGAAATATTACAAGTGTAAACTGATCTAGTGTAAAAGGAACAAAGCTACCATATTTATATCCTTGATTTGTACCCTCTCCATCTGATGCGCCATCATGCACGGTTCAGCCTCATAGGGGTGCGTGTTTTTATATTCTGAACAATTTTCTTGTTGTTCTGGAAATTGCTTCAAAAGCTGCATGGTGGGTTTTGAAATGCCTCTTAATAAATATATATATATATATAATTTTTTTTTTTTTTTTTTTAACGAGATAATGCGTTCTGTGCAAATCACACACAGCGGAGCACCAGAGCTTTCATTAAAAGCATATGCATTAGTCCAGTCACTTTTAAATTTTCGATGCTCTTCTGAATTCTTTCTTTTTGCTATCTCCACAAACTAACGATGTAGAAGCTTGAATCTGAGCACAAGAGGTTACTATAGAACTGTGTAAGTAGTTTGCTTTTCATTGGTGTTGTGACGTGCGCACCGCACTGCATACGTGCATTGGCCAGAACAACTTGAAATACATCATTTTAAACTGACTTTTCATTAACATCGGTAGGCTGTACCACAAAGGAACTGTAATTGACTGCATTTTCTTTAGGAAACTGATCTCTAGTGCGGTGTCTAAGTTTTTAATGATGTTGGTGAAGGACGAGAGACCTGGCGAGACGCATGATTTTTGTCAAAAAGCCACGTGTCTCTCCTGAGCCATTGGTTTCTGACCAGACATTTAGTCTGTTGAAAAACGTGGTGTCTGCAGCTTTAAGATTGACAAATAAATTGTGTTGTATCTCGCATTTGCTCCCTAATAGCCTATTTTGTATCATGTGAACCTTAATAGCATATGTTGTCTAATTTGGAAGGAGAGCAACAAAACATCTTTCTTTGGTGTGTTGTAGCTTCCCTTGTCTGTGCTGGAAAAAGCCCTTCTAGCCTTCCATGCATGGAATGTGTTCACTCCACATGAATTCCCCATAAATTAAGGAAATTAAATGTGCTCATCCGGGCTACTTTACGATACAAAAATTTGATGTTGGGTTTATCTACAGTTCAGTTTTATAAGTATTACTGACATTATTAACAGGCACTTAATCCAAAATAACTGACTAAATTCTAGTTCTAGTGACTACCAGTCCACTTGTAACTAGGTATTTATTTATTTTTGCTGTAATGACATAATGTGTACATGACACACGGTGCATATGTCTGGCCACACCTTCTTCAGGCGATCGGTATGGGGCATTTTTACAGCCTGAAATTAGGACACAAACAGGATTTTTCCCAACTTTTTTTACTTCCGCAATACAACATCCTGGCTAAAGGAAAAATAGCAGCATTTATGAAAAGATAATTTAATTTAAATAAATAAATAAATTTGGTTGATAAAAGAACATAATTTGGATCTTAATCAGGTGAAAGTAATCACCATCTGGGTTGCACAACAAGTTTAGAGGTTTACACCACAATTGTACTGTAATTATTTTGTTTAAACGCAAACAATCTACTATAGGTGGCAAGGCACTTTAATTGCAACTTTGAAGGAGTTAGAGGACTTTAAGGCAAAGAATGGTCATTGTATGCATGTGACAGCTGAACAAATTCTTCACAAATCTGACTTCTATGTGTGTTTTAAAAAACAAAAAGGCCACTCTTCAAGGTGGTAGCATCCTGTTGTGGGAGTGTTTCTTTTTAGCAAAGACTGGGGTACTTGTCAGGATAGAAGTGACAACAGATAGAGCTAGATACTGACAAATTCTAGAGGGAAACCTGCTGCCTGCCAGAAAGTTGAGGATGGAGTTGAGGAGAGGAAGAAGGTTCACCTTTCAGCATGACCTGAAGCACACCATACAGTGGCTAAAAGAGAAAAAAATAAATGTCCTTGCAGGTCCTAGCCAGATCCCATTCTTTAACGCTACTGAACCTGTTGAAAATAAAGGTGTTTGAGGCTGTAAAGTAAACAAAATGTGAATATATTGAAAGGTTGTGATTTTTCTATACCCACTATACATACAATCTCCTAAGTCTACAGTGTACACCTTTGTAAATACTGGAAAAATGTCAGTGTCATTTGCTTTTCATGTTGAGAAACTTTTTGATATTTACATACAGAGACATGGAGACATGCTTGCCAGTCCATCACAAATTTACACTGTTACACAAGCTGTACACTCACTACTTTACATTGTAGCAAAGTGTCATTTCTTCAGTGTTGTACATGAATAGATATCATCAAATATTTACTAATATGTAAGGGGTGTACTCACTTTTGTGAGATACTGTATGTGTGTATATATGCTGTCTTGACTGCAATTTTTTTTTTTTAATGTTCTGCTTACAGTTGGACGACTCATTGGACAGAGATTTTTTTGAAAAGGTTAGCAAAATATATTTCTTCTTGGATTTTGCTCATATTTATTTTTTTTAAAAAAGCGATGGATCTAATGAAAGGTTGGTATTTGCATCTGTAACTGACTGATGTAATTCTTGGATTTATTGTTTTTGTTTTAGGGTTCCTCTCGAGCATCTACTTTATCCAATGCCACTCTGACTTCACTGGGCGGGGCTTCCTCACGCAAAGGAAGTGGTGGTTCATCTGTCACTGCAGATACAGAGGCATCCATACAGGATATTAAGGTACCTACTTTATACGTTACTACTTTAACCGATGCTGTCTCACTCTCTTTTGTTTAGTCATTTAAGACCTGTGCAGTCAGTTCCAGAAGTATTGGTAATGATGGATGAGAACTCCAGTGTAGAATTTCTCCATGGATCACAGTTGTATCATACTTTATATTACCATACGTTACCATACTATATGCTATTGAGAATGAGGATCATTAGAATGAAAATCAAGTATTGATACTGCTCTTGATTGAGCATAAGAATCACTCCATATTCAGGTAATGCTTTCTGTTGAGTGAGAGAATCACTGAACCTCAGCAACATTCAGTCTGTAAAATCTGGTGAATTTAGATGATAACCTGGGAACATTCTCATCTGCAGGAGTAGATAGGTTGATAAGTTTAACAACATACGTGTCAGTGTCTTTGGCAATAATGCTGGGTCCAGCCACAGTGTGGCATGTTTGAGCTGCTATCCCTAACTAGGGATGTCACAATACCAAAATTTAGTAGTCCGTACCAATACCACCAAAAGTATACGATACTCGATACCAAAGTTGATACCACTGTGTGGTTTAAAATAAATACATAAATACAATTAAAAACTCTCCCGGAGGACATCCTCCTCTGGCTGATTCTGGCAAAAAGAGAGCGAGATATCTTAGTTATTAAACTAATAAACAATGGAGGCTAAGGTGCACTCCTAAAACCACTGTGCGGCTGTGGATCAGTCGGTAGAGCGGGTTGTCCACTAATCCACTAATCGTAGGGTTGGCTGTTCGAATCCCGGCCCGGATGATTCCACATGCCGAAGTGTCCTTGGGCAAGACACTGAACCCTAAGTTACCCCCAATGGCAAGCTAGCACCTTGCATGGCCGCTCTGCTACCATTGGTATGGGTGAATGAGACACCGTGTAAAGTGCTTTGGATAAAAGCACTATATAAGTGCGCCATTAATTAATTAATTAAACAAACCTTATACTCTGAATGCAAGCATTAGTTTAAATTCACTGATGTGGTGGCAGGCCAAAAAGTTTTATTAAAAGCATGAATGTGAATAATTACTAGTGAAATTAGGCTACATTTAGCTGACAGGACACGGGCTGAATGGCAATGCATGGTGGCCCATTCGGAGATAGTTTATAACAATGCAATGCGTTCGTGTCGTTAACAAATAGCTATTGCAAACATTACATGGAGCATAACGTTAGCTGGTTTCACGGCCACAATGCCAGCTGTTTCAATCAAATATAATATAGGACCCGTCTTTCAGGTACTTCGCAAAATTCCAGATGTTTCCTCACTTTGTCTGAAATGAACAATAGCATCAATTGCACACCGGCTTCAGAGCATCATCTATATGTGTGTTGTCATCCACCTCGAATGTGAAGTATTTCCATATTCGACTCCTACCACCTTTCCTCTCAACGAGTCGGGGCGGAGCTAAACTTGTCACCATCTTCTGTAGTTTTTCCTTTGTTCTTGTAGGCGTTCTTCTTCTTCTTCTTTACCACTTGTGGACCGAATAAAATACTTTTGCTGCCCACATTAGTTCCGGAAGAATTGCAACCTCGGTACCTGCATTACCAACGATACATATGCTATTGCAGAAAAACAAGTACTGTCACGTTTTAAGAATGTTGGTACTGAAATATCAGTTCTCGTGACATCCCTTTCCCTAACACAGACATTACATTGTCCATCAATGCATGACATTTACCAGTTACCTTGGCAATAGTGGTGGCCAGTAAAAATGTTTTTCTTGCATAAGCCACTTTATATTTGTGTCTTTAATTGGTTCATATGCAAGTTATACAAACTGTTTAATGCCAACTTCAGGTCCCACTGTGAAATCACTGATTTGTGTAGAGGCCAGAGATGTTCTGCTTTTTTATGAAAGGTTTTGGATTATTTATGCACTCCAAACAGAAAACTGTTATTCTGTCCCTGTTGCACAGATAATGCTGCTATGTACACTTTTAGGGTAGACCCAGAGCTGATTCTAGTCAACTCCAAATTCCAAATTTGGAGTTCGTGGTGCAAGATTCTGTTTATTAGTGTTTTACATTATAGTACACACCACTTTTCTGCATACAACTGAGACAGAGCACATGTAATCACAAGTGTCTGACTTATTGCAATGCACATGCTTGTATGTTTGGGTTCAGACCTATAATTTCAAGGTGTTGGTCTGCTTTGCCACAGTAAACTGTTCATCTCAGACAGCTATTCTGATGGTTCTGTTACATAGCCGGCATAGAATGGCCATAAAAAATTAAACGAAACAGGGCTCACCTGTAGGTGTTTTGCATTAGCTCAGTTACCTCCCTGTGAATTTCCCAAACCCAGTGGCGCAGGACTGCTGTGAGACAGGGCATCTGCTATTAAATTAAACTGGTCCTATAGATAGGCAGCTTTTAAGATTACTGTTCATCACTTGTGATTTTGTGCCCCCTTTGTGTTTGATGCAAAAACCCACATTGTGAGAGCCTCTAGGCATTAAAATATTACGGCACTAGACACACATTTCATTCAGACTTATTTTCCTCCTTTTATTTACCTTCAAGAATGAGACACCCACTGAAAGTACTTCTGTCTCTCTGAACGCAAGGCAGCTGCAGGTCTTGCATTTTTAATATGACTTTTTTCAAGAATGCCGTTTTTCCTCACCACTCTACATAAAGCACAGCTTTGTGAAGTGTTTAGGATGTTTACACTGGCTGTGGCCTTCACGCATCAAGCATGTGAAGAGTGGATCATTCATTTCTATGCATTCTTGCACTGCTGTAGATAGAGATACTCACTCACTCACTCACTCACTCACTCACTCACTTTATTGATCCCCAAGGGGAAATTCAAGGTCCCAGTAGCTCAAAATGTCACACACAATAAAACATACAATACAGTGAGATGAAATAGAGGTAGGGGTTGTACATGTGGGCTAATATAGTCCATATTAGTCCATATGAGTGGGCAGCTGTGGCTCAGGTGGTAGAGCGGGTTGTCCACCAATCATAGCGTTGGCGGTTCGATTACACTGAGACACAGAGTAAAGCGCTTTGGATAAAAGCGCTATATAAGTGTGCCATTTACCATAAACAGTGAGACAGTCACGCAGTGAGCCAGTACACAAGATTGTTATAGGAGGTCAATAGTGCAAACGTGTATGGGATGGTCAACATACATTGTTATATTGTTATAGGAGGTCAATGGTGCAAACGTGTATGAGATGGTCAATGGTGTATGAGAATGTATGAAAAAGGGGAAGAGGCAAATAGACTATACAGAGAAGTCTATCTCACCTCTTCCTTTAAGTGAAGCATTGAAAAGTTGTATAGCCCTAGGGACAAAATACTTCCTCAGTTGTGCATGGCAGTGAGCGTAGCCTGCAACTGGTCAAGCTCTTTCGCTTAACGATAGTGTTGTGGAGTGGATGACAGTCATTGTCCAAAATATTGATCAGTTTGTTCAGGGTCCTTTTGTATGACACTGAAGTGATACACTCCAGTTCAGCTCCCACAACAGAGCCAGCTTTCCTTACCAGTCTGTCCAGTCATCCAGCATCCTTCTTCTTAGTGCTTCCTCCCCAGCATACTACAGCATAGAAGAGGACACTGACAACAACAGACTGGTAGAACATCCGGAGGAGCTTGCTGCAGACATTGAAGGACTCAGGGAAGTACAGCCTGCTCTGCCCTTTCCTGTAGAGTATTTCAGAGTTGACTGACCAGTCCAGTTTATTGTCCAAATGTATCCCCAGGTACTTATAAGTGTTTACCACCTTCACCCCCTCAATGGTGACTGGGAGCAGAGCGGGCTTAGACTTCCAGAAATCTACCACCATCTCCTTGGTCTTAGCAGTTTTGAGTTGTAGGTGGTTGAGTTTGCACCATTGCACAAAGTCCTCCACCAGGCTCCTGTACTCCTCCTCCTGCCAATCCCTGATATACCCCACAATTGCAGTATCGTCCGAAAAGTTCTGCATATGGCATGACTCTGTGTTATCGCAAAAGTCAGATGTGTACAGGGTGAACAGGACTGGAGAGAGCACTGTTCCTTGTGGAGCTCCGGTGCTGCTGATCATGGTGTCAGAGAGGCAGTTCTTCAGTGTGACGACTTGTGTTATCCACTCTGTTATCCAGGATTTTAGGTAAGCATCTACACCCATCTGCAGGAGCTTGTCACCGAGTCTGAGGGGTTGAATGCTGTTAAAAGTGCTGGAGAAATCAAAAAACATGATTCTCACAGCACTTTTCCCCATGTCCAGTTAAAAATGCATCCTGTGTAGGAGATAAGTGATGGCATTGTCCACACCCACTTTCTCCTGGTAAGCAAACTGTAGCGGGTCTAGTGCAAGATGTACCTGGGGTTTGAGTATCCCCAAAACCAGTCGCTCCATGGTCTTCATCACATGTGATGTTAGAGAGACTGGCCTGTAATCATTGAGCTCACTTTGGTGTGGCTTCTTGGGGACAGGGATAAGACATGATGTCTTCCACAATGTTGGAACTCTTCCAAGACGGAGACTCAGGTTGAAGATGTGCTTCAGTGGCTCCCCCAGTTCAGAAGCACAGACCCTAATCAGCCTTGGACACAGTCTGTCAGGCCCGGCTGCCTTCCTGGGGCGGAGTTTCCTCAGCTGTCCTCTAACTTGATCTGCCGTGATTATATGGGGGAAGGGGAGAGGGAAGGGGGAGGGAATCGGTGCGTCTGCGGGAGGTGTCTGGTGTTTGAAGACAGGTGGCTAGTGGCCAACATCGTTGTCACCTTGTGTGGGAGGAGTACATCAGCCTTTCATGGTGAGGGTACGTGGAGCATCAAGATTGAGGGGGAGGTGTGAGTTGGACAGGCAAGCAAGCACGAGCAGTGTCTGAATTAGCAGAGGGTGGTGGACAGTCCACTGCCATTGGAGCTGGAACAGGGCATTCGAACCTATTGTAGAAGTTATTCAACTGATTTGCCCTATTCAGATCTCCCTCCACAGAGCTACTACTCTTCCTCAGTCTCGTGATGAAGTAACTTCCTCATTCCATCCCAGACCTCCTTCACATTGTACTCCTGCAATTTCTTTCTGTATTCCTCCTTGGCCTCTTTCAGCCTGGCTTTGAGTTCCCCCTGTACGCACCTCAGCTCTGCCTGAATCCCTTCTCTGAACGCCATCTTTTTCTTATTGAGAAGGGTCTTGACATTACTGGTTATCCATGGCTTGTTGTTTGGAAAGCAGCGTACAGTTCTTGTGGGAACAACTATGTCAATACAGAAGTTCAGGTAGTCAGTTGTACAATGTGTTACCTCCTCCAAGTCCTCTCCATTTTGTAGCACGCTTCAGTCAGTGGACTCAAAACAGTCTCTCAATGCCTCATCCACTTCTGTTGTCCACTTCCTGAAGGTGCGTACAATAGATGAAGAAAAATGAGGTTGTGGTCTGACTTTTCCAGTGGGTGTAGGGGGGTGGCACTGTATGCATCAGTCACGCTTGCATACATGAGGTCTATTGTCCTGTTCTTCCTGGTTGGGCAATCAACAAACAGGTAGAAATGAGTGAGGGTGGACTCCAGTGTTATGTGGTTAAAATTGCCAGAGATCGCAAAAAATGCATCTGTGTGTTTAGTTTGAAGCCTTGCATTGTAGATTGAATGACATCACACGCCATGTCTGGGAGAGCTCGTGGTGGAACGCAAACGCAGACAACAATGGCATGCGAGAACTCCCTCGGCCTGTAGTACGGTCGGAGACTGACCACCATTAACTCCAAATCCAACATACAACTCCACATACAACATACAGTCTCTTTAACTGTAACATGTCCGGGACTGCACCATCTGTTCTTTATATACATCACCAATCCACCTCCCTTGTTTTTTCCAGAAAGTTTCATGTCTCTGTCCAGACGTGCTTCACTAAAGCCAGGCAGCTCAACGTTAGCAGTGGGGATGCAGCTAGTTAGCCACGTCTCCATAAGGCATATCAGGCTACATTCCCTATACAACTTCAGATTGCTTACCAGGGCTGCCAGCTCGTCAGTTTTGTTAGTGAGAGAATTCACGTTCCCCATCACCATCGATGGAATTGTGGGCTTGAATTTCCGTTTTTGCTCTCGTCGTTTTGTCCTCACTTTGAGTCTCGCTCTACAGCCCCGAAAGCACCATAATTCCTCGGGGATGTTGGATTTATATTTTTTTATTGATTCTCATATACACCTTTGAGAATACAACAAAATATATCAATACAGAATCAATTTTTTTTTTAACCCGATAACAGCCCCTCCCACCCCACCCAGGAATGTTTACATATGATTCATTTATTTATTATTCATGTACATGTGATTCAATTACATATGATTCGTTTTATTTTCATAAATCCATACAGAAAAAAAAGAAAAAAAGGGGGGGGGAAGGGGGGGTGGTAAGATGGATAGTATTGACCATCCACCTCTCCTTAATCTACCTCCAGGGTGCGTACATCCTTGAAGTAGGTAATTAACTGTTGCCATTTTCCCAAAAATTAATCTCCCCTACCTCTGATGTTATACTTGATTTTTTCCAGCTTCA
>JAFFST010045490.1:0-11842 GCA_022414735.1 Noturus placidus
GTCGAACAGTTCAAGGGGGCCGAATACTTTCGCAAGGCACTGTATATATATATATATATATATATAATTTAGAATTTAGAATACAGAGATGTCAACCTTCTGAAAAGTATATTAATGTATGCACTCGATAATAATAAACTTTATTTTATAAAGCGCCATTAAAAATCACAAAATGCAAGTTTAAAAAAGTATGTCTTGAATTAAGCTTTAAAAATGCCAAAGGTCTGAGGTTCTCTAAGTTAGATAGGAGGAGAGTTCCAAAGGGAAGGAGCATAGACAGAAAGCCCTGTCACCCATAGATTTTAAGTGGGTTTGTGGAACAGTTAACAGATTACACTGTGAGGAGTGCAGTCTGCGATTTGGGGTGTAAGGAACAAATAAAACAATTGTTGGTCAATACTTGGTTGGGGATCCTTTTGTACTAATTACTGCATCGATGCGGGCTGACATGGAGGCAATCAGCCTGTGGCACTTCTGAAGTGTTATCTCTAGAGCAGGTGTTATCTCCACGACATCTCTAGGGCAGGTGATTGAGTCTCATGGCTTCTCATATCATTGCTATGCTGATGACACCGAGCTTTATTTGTCCTTCCAGCCTGATGATCCATCCGTCTCTGCACGCATCTCTGCTTGTCTGTCGGATATCTCAGCCTGGATGAGGGAACACCACCTTAAGCTCAACCTGGCAAAATCTGAGATTCTCGTCATCCCAGCCTGTCCCGCAATCAACCACAATCTCACTGTACAGCAAGGCACAACCACACTCAAGTCAACCAGGACGGCCAGGAATCTTGGGGTGACTCTTGATGACAGCTTGACCTTTACAGACCACATCTCAACAACTGCTCGGTCCTGTAGATTCATCCTGTTCAACATCAAGAAAATCCGACCCTACCTCACCAAAGAGGCTACACAGATACTAGTCCAGGCTCTTGTTATCTCAAAACTGGTGTACTGCAACTGTCTACTTTTGGGGCCTCCCAGCCAGCTCTATCAGACCCCTGCAGATGATTCAGAGTGCTGCAGCATGCCTTGTCTTCAACCAGCCAAAGAGAACGCATGTCACGCCCCTCTTCATCTCCCTCCACTGGCTTCCTGTAGCCGCCCGAATCAAATTCAAGGCCTTGATGCTCACATACAAGACCTTGTCTGGAACAGAACCCTCCTACCTCAACTCTCTCCTGAAGGCTCACGTTCCCACATGCAATCTGCGATCGATTAGTGACCGACGTTTAGTAGTTCCTACTCAGCGCGGCACAAGGTCCCTTTCCAGAACCTTCACACTAACTGTTCCTCAGTGGTGGAATGAACTTCCAACCTCAATCCGGACTGCAGATTCACTCACCATCTTCAAGAAACAGCTAAAAACCCACCTCTTCCGTCAACACCTAACCAACTCATAAAAAAAGGCACTTACACCTCTACTCGGCGCACTTTGCTTCTTCTAGTATTCAATTAATAGATCTTGTATAGTAGCATTACTTGTATTGCTCTCTGCTTGATATCACTTTGCTTGTATCTCTCATTTGTAAGTCGCTTTGGATAAAAGCGTCTGCTAAGTGAATAAATGTAAATGTTATGGAAGCCCAGGTTACTTTGATGGCTGCTTTCAGCTCATCTGTATTGTTGGCTCTGGTGTCTCTCCTAGATTCTCTGTGGGGTTCTGGTCAGGCGAGTTGGCTGGCAAATCAAGCCCAGTAATACCACAGTCAGCAAACCAGTTACTAGTAGTTTTGTCACTGTGCGCAGGTGTCAAGTCCTGCTGGAAAAGGACATCAACATCTCCATAAAGTTTGTCAGCAGATGGAAGCATGAAGTGCTCTAAAATCTCCTGGTAGATGCTGAATCGACTCTCGACTTGAGAAAACCCAGTGGACCAACACCAGCAGATGACATGGCACCGAAATCATCACTGACTGTGGAAACTTCACAGTGGACTTCAAGCAACGTGGATTCTGTTCCCCTCCACTCTTCCTCCAGACTCTGGGACATTGATTTCCAAATGAAATGCAACATTTACTTTCATCTTCCCCATGATTGTGGTTGTGTGTACTGAACCAGACTGAGAGATTAAAGCCTCAGGAAACCTTTGCAGGTGTTTTGAGTTAATTAGCTGATTAAAGCTCTTCTCAGTTCGACATTTCTGTATTATAAATTCTTTATTCTAATATTTTCAGATACTGTTTTATTTTTGTGAGCTGTAAGCTGTAATCATCAAGATTAAAATAAAAAAAGGCTTGAAATATTTCACTTTATGTGTAATGAATCTAGAAGATATGAAAATTCCACTTTGTTAATTAAATTACGGACAACCTTACCCACAATATTCTAATTTTTTGAGATGCACCTGTATAGATATAACTACCATAGTACAAACTACATACCTAAATCACCTCAAATAAACATTTAAAATGGCAGCTGCTAGTGTTTTTTAATAAAATGATTTAAATAACATTGTGTCATACAACATCACAAACCATGTGTGAGAACATAGGACTGCAGTTTGCACAAATTGTTAGCTATATGGCTCCTTTACATGTTTGCAAAATTAGCCTTTTGGTTCTTGTGAAAAGCAAAAGAAGCAAGACACTAAAGATGAGATTGAGATCAAACTGTTGTAGCAAATGTTGAAATTACACATGAAATGAGCAGCAAAGCAATGATGCGTACTAAGCTAACATCATGGTACGGCAGCTTGCTAAAGGTACACAAACAGCTCGAATGACCGCCAAAGCAGAAAGTTCAACTCCCCACATGAATAGTAATGCCTTCTCCGCTTGGACAAGAATGAATTCATAATTATCAGTGTGACCTGTACAAAAACCCCCCAACTATAACAACTATGTAGCTAAGCATACGGAGTGAAGCTAACATCTAGCGTTGTGTCCCTTTTGCTATCTAAACATTGTGTGTAGTGGATAATTTTTTATAGGTCATAGATAACTGGTTTCCTGAAACCATTTTCTCACATTATCCTTATTACCATCTAGAGAAGTTGTACCAGAGGCCAAGGGTTTTCTTTGTTGTTGTTGCTTTTTTAGCCTATAATTACACAGAATGATTTTACAGATGAGAATACATGAGAAAACATGGCCTGCTCTGCAGGCAAACACAATTTTTATAGTAATTACATGAAAAGGCTCTCTGGGGACTTGCAGTGATTTCTGAGGGACTCATTGAGTGAAAATTACCTTGTGGCTGTTTGCATTGTTCTCACTACATTAGTGTGTGTGTAGGCTTCTTAGTTGTACGTTTTTTATAAATCAACTGTTTCACAAAAATGTTGAGCTGGCTATTAGTTGCTATTGGTTAGTTAATATATTCTCATACTGCCATTTTCCTACTGTTGCTAGAAAAAGATGTTAGATTAGCTTAGCGTGATCAAAATATACAGTTTTGTCATTGTTTCTAATGTGCCAAATTCATAAAGTCATATTCTGGGCTATTGTTAGTATCACATTTTTAAACATTATGAAGGTTAGGGTGGATGCAAGTGCAGATAAGAACTTTTAATAAAGAGAGGCAGGAAGACAAATCCAAATCATGAGACAATAGCATAGTCAAGAAACAAGCAATTGTTCAGGCGATCTGTAAACTGGCATGAACTTGAATTGAGAATGAGAAACAAGGAGCAAGATCAATGAACATAAAACAAAACGAGGAAACGGGTACAAACAATTGGTATGGTGAGAACACTAAATACTTTGCAAGGTAATAGTGTTCAAAAAATCTCTTATATAGCATGGAGTGAGTGAGTGTGAGATTGGCAACAGGTGAGTGTGATTAGAATTCCAGAGAAGGTGAACGTGTGTGGTCTGGGAATTGCAGTCCATGGTGGCCATGTTTGCAGGCCACAGTGCAGGATGGGAAATGTAGTCATTAGGTGAGAACCAGGCTTGGTCAGTTGTGTCGTTCAGCTTTAGATTGGGGCTTGATTTGGTCTGGAGAAATGTCCTCAGCAGAGCATGGAGGCAGAGTGACATCTTCAGCAGAGCAGGGAATCAGAGCGACATACTCAGTGGACCAGGGATGTGGAGCCTCGTCCTCAGCCATGCAGAGACTCTGAGTGTCATTCTTCACCGACTCTGCAGGCTGAACTTGGTTGGCTATGTCAACAGACTCGGGTGTGAGCAGAACTTGGTTGGATGTGTCACCAGACTCGGCATGAGAAAAGCTTGGTTATCCGGGTCAGCAGACTCGAGCAAACGTATAACTTGGTTGTTCATGTCAACAGTGTCGGGCGTGAGCAGAACCTGCTTGTCCGTGTCAGCAGAGTCGCGCATATGCAGAACTTGGTTGTCCGTGTCAGCAGTTTCGGGCATTAGCAGATCCTGCTTGAGAGCTAGCAATTTTAAAGCTTTAAAAAGTGTCTTTTAAGTTAAAAGAAATAAAACTCCATATTTCTGTACATGCTAAGCTGTTTGAATTTTGTTGAATTTTGCCACTGAAGTCCACTTTCACTCCTCCATGACGACACTACGGAGCTGGTGGATGTTAGATACTTTGTGTACTCCATCTTCCCCACAGATGCTCAATAGGGTTTAGGTCTGGAGACATGCTTTGCCAGTCAATCACCTTCACCCTCAGCTTCTTTAACAAGGCATTCGTCGCCTTGGAGGTGTGTTTGGGGTCGTTATCATGCTAGAATATTGCCCTGCGGTCCAGTCTCTGAAAGGAGGGAATCATGCTATACTTCAGTTTGTCACAGTACATGTTGGCATTCATGGTTCCCTCAATGAACTGTAGCTCCCTAGAAAGGTCTCTAACATCCACCAGCTCCATGATGTCATCATGGAGGAGTGGAAGAGGACTCCAGTGGCAACCTGTGAAGCTCTGGTGAACTCCATGCCCAAGAGGGTTAAGGCAGTGCTGGAAAATAATGGTGGCCACACAAAATATTGACACTTTGGACCCAATTTGGACATTTTCACTTAGGGGTGTACTTACTTTTGTTGCCAGCGGTTTAGACATTAATGTCTGTGTGTTGAGTTATTTTGAGGGGACAGTAAATTTACACTGTTACACAAGCTGTACACTCACTACTTTACATTGTAGCAAAGTGTCATTTCTTCAGTGTTGTCACATGAAAATGTATCATCAAATATTTATAAAAATGTGAGGGGTGTACTCACTTTTGTGACATACTGTATAAATGGTAAAAAAAAAGGGAGAGTATTGTCAAGACCAATAATAATAATAATAATAATAATAATTATAATTATAATTATAATTTAAAAAATACATGACTTGTGCATTTTTGTATTACAAAAAAAAAAACCTAAAACGACAACAAAATAACAGACAACATTGTGTAATAATAAAAACTACTTGCTGTGTTAACTGTATCTCATTAATGTGCATGGAGAATCTTGCATAGCTACAGGGCAAAATTAACACTAAAGCTGAATCCAGCCTAATAAAAAAATAACGCTTACCATTAGAGGCATGTAACAAAAGCACTTAGTGCCATTTAACCCATCATAACAAAGTGCATGTCATAACAAAGCAGATAAAAGGTATCTAACGTTATTATTAACTTGTCATGAAGGCAAGTTAATTTATCTTTTCAGAGCTACACAACGAGGGACGCTTTCATATAGATTTTGTTTTCATGCACTGAATACTGAGCATTATGACTTACTTTAGTGATTTGATTTCTTCAATTTAATTCTTCCAAACTTCCCATTTAAGTGAGTTCAGTGATTAAGTGATTTTGGGTATGTGTGTGTGTGTGTGTGTGTGTGTGTGTGTGTGTGTGTGTGTGTGTGTGTGTGTGTGTGTGTGTCAGCCAGAGGCTCAATGCATAAATATTCAGCTTTTTGTAAATTCAGATGACTGACAACATTGCTACCAATCTCTGAGGTTCTTTTCAAAATTAAGAGCTTGGCCTGACCACCTACAGTCATCCACCTAGGGGTAGGGACCAACGTATGTCAGTTTGGAATAGATATACACCTATCAGCCATAACATTAAAACCATTTACCAGCGAAGGCAGTCTGATGCTCTGGGCAGTGTTCTGCTGGGAAACCTTGGCTCCTGGCATTCATGTGAATGTAACTTTCATGTTCCACCTTCCTAAACATTGTTGCAGACCAAGTACACTCCTTCATGGTGTGTACAACAGTATTCCCTACTGGCAGTGGTCTCTTTCAGCAGGATAATGCTTCCTGCCACACTGCAAAAAATGGTTCAGGAATGGTTTGAGGAATATGACAAAGAGTTGACTCGGCCTCCAAATACCCCAGATCCCAATCTGATCTCAAATCTTACAGGACTTAAAGGAACTGCTGCCAGATACCACAGCACACCTTCAGAGGTCTTGTGGAGTTCATGCATCAATGGGCCAGAGCACAATAGTAGGCAGGTGGTTATAATGTTATGGCTGAGTGGTGTAGATATATGTAACTTGTATAAAGTTTCTGCAATGATACTGTAGAATATTTTATAGTATTCATACTTCATACCATTTCCAAGGGATGTAGGACTCACATTTGGTCTCGAGATGTTTTATTGGCATTTATATTTGGGCGCTGTGGCTCAGGTGGTAGAGCGGGTTGTCCAGTAATCGTAGGGTTGGGGTTGCTGAAGTCAAGACATTGAACTCCAAGTTGCTCCTGATGGCAAGTTAGCGCATTTCATGGCAGCTCTGTGTGAATGGGTGAATGTGAGCGCTATATAAGCAATATATAAGTGCAGTCCATCCATCCATCACTCACTCTTCTATACCGCTTATCTTTCTTATCACATACACATTCACACACCCATTCATACACTACGGACACTTTGGACATGCCAATCATTTGGATCAGCCTACCATGCATGTCTTTGGAGGAAACTACGCACACACATGGCCACGGTGGGAATCGAGCCCCCGACCCTGGAGGTGTGAGGCGAATGTGCTAACCAACTGCAGACCATTTACCATTATATTTGGACTTGTCTCGGTCATCAGCAATGGTGTTACTAAATATGATCTTGCTCTTGTTTTTATTTTCTTTTCCCATGACAAGAAGTTCCTTCTTCCAGAAAGCAGTCTAATGATTGGTGCAATGCAGAAATGAAACCAAGTAGTTGAAATAAAATAAAAAATTGGTCTTCTGTCTCGATTTCGAGCTCTGATAAATGTCTATGTTGATTGTCACATGTTCTCCCCATGTGGGTTTCCTCCAGGGTCTCTTGTTTCCTCCAATCTCTCAAACACATGATTGTAGATGGATTGGCTATGCTAAATCTTCCTAGGTGTGAATGAGTATGTGAAAGATAGACTGGGACACCATAAAACACCCAGTGTTCCTGAGATAACTTCTTACTGAAGATTAATGAATGAATAAAATGACTTTTTTTTGTATCGTCACTTCACTCGAAAACATAAGTTTTACAGCTCACACCACCTGAACTGTCACATGACCCATATCCTGTTCTCAGTCTCTTGATTACTAATCACACACCTGTTCCTAATCACACAAATCCCTTTAAATAACTGTTCCCCAGCAAAGTCTTACTGTTTCTTTCTGTCAGTTGGAAGTCCGAGAGTTTTTTACTGAGAGATATTCCGGTTTTGTTTTAGTTTGTTATACTTTATGAGGTTTTATATATATATATATATATATATATATATATATATATATATATATATATATATATCTTATTTGTATTATTCTAGTAGTTCTATCTTGTTTCCAAGTAAAGCAGCTCTCAGTTATTGCAATCAAAAGTCAGATTAGTAAGGTTATTAAAGTTACAGACATGTGTTTTATTCACAATATGGCCATTATAACATTATAATGGAATGTATTGAACTTAAATAACTTGATTATTTGAACTGTTCTGTTTTTTTTACATGCAGAGTGGGCTAGAAACTCCATTTTTGAAACTCTCTTTTGTTCGCCATGTCTGAGATTTTTTCTGCTCTCATTTCACTCCAAATGCCAGGTGTGTGCACAGATGAAAAGAATAAATCATGAGCAGAGTTACTGTTAGCACCAAAAGAAAGTTTATTATGTTCCTATAACAGTATCTTACGAAGTGTTTTATTCCTGTTATACAACAGCGATTTGTAAAGGGATTTTTATTCATTAAAGAACAACATACTTTTTATCCATTTATAGGTACACTCAGTGTTCTAGAATGAAAGTAAGTCAAACTTTCCTGTTTTGAAAAACTTCCCATGACTATTACAACATGCCGATACTGGAGACTCCTTCCGTAAATCTCCTCACAAGAAAATTCACTACATCAACAATGATATGTTTGTTTGTTTGTTGAGAAACGAGCGCATTAATGTAATCTTGTGATTTGAAATACAGCCAACACTGTACTTCCAGAGATGTCGATTTGAAAGATTAGTCTTTACTGGCCAATCAGATTCGAGAATTAAATTTCCAAAAAAAGGCTGGGAGTAATCAGAAATGGGAGAAGGAAGAAGTACATATTTGTTCCGTTTGTGCACAATGACACAGTGCATCTATCCATCTCAATCCATTAAGATGAGAAATGAAAGAGTGTACTGTCGCAGTAATGCATTTATTGACAAAGGGGTGCTTTAGAAACAATTCCAGGCTTTATTGCATCTCCAAAAATGTTCTCAATACAAAAAAACAACGTTTGGTCGTGCAGAAGAACGGGACACGACCATTCTTTTGTCGGTTAGCCATAGGAGAACATTATGGGTCAGTCGTTTCCTTTTTGAGTATTCACCATGCTTCCCACTTCATTTGTTCACTTTTTCCACACAGAACCTCCAGTAATACTTGATATTGATGTCTCAGAAATGTTATGGCTAGCTGCTCCTTTAAAATATTCAAAAGTGTGCACCTACATCATTTTGGCTCAGAGAAAATGTAAACTTAAAGGTTGTTTTGATAAAATACCAGAGTGTAAGAATGATCCTCATAACCAGTCTGCTCCACAAATGATCGTAGAAATTTCCAGAAAATAAATAATTGATAAATGCTTGGACTATTGCTACAGTCTTTCAACATTTTAACGTCGTCTTTATTTCAAGCAAACTGTACATTTTTAGATATGCTGCTTTCCCGCTACTGTGATTTGTGCTTACACACATTCACTCACACACACACACTCACTCACACACACACACACACACACACTTGTGTTACTCTGTTGCTCTGAAGCAAACCTGCTCTCTCGCATCTTGTCAGGTGAAATCTACATGAGTGATCCCTCTGCTGATTTTCAGGAGCTGCGTTAGCGCACTGCGAGCCAGTGGAAGAGAAAGGAGAGGCGAATAAGAGGATAACATGAGGAACAGAGCATGAAAAAAGACGATTGGGAACAAGTGAAATGTGCAAGAGAGAGCGGGCGAGGAAGTGCAGAGGTATAGGCGTTTCAATTACTGTGTACACACACCACCCCGGCCTATAACAGGCTTCAGCCTTAGGGGACTGATTTACCTCCTCTCTCTCCCCCCTCCTCCTCCTCCTCCTCCTCTTCTCTGCTCCCTCTTTTTCAAATTTTTCCCTGTTGCTTCCTGAATACCATCTCACTTCTCTGTCTCACCTCTGTGTCTCCTTCTCTTTCTGTCTTTTGCCTTCTTTTCCATTTACTCTGTATCTATCTCTCTGTATTTTTTCTCTTTTCCCTCTGCCCTTCTTTCCCCTTTCACTTTCTCCTCATCTTCATTTCTATCTCGCATCTTTAAAGCTGCAAATGTTAGTTCACCTTAACGCACAAGCAGGTAAACTTCTAAAGCCAAATACTCTCTGCTGTGTACGTGATGCGTCTAAAAGCTCCCATGAAGGACAGTCTGAAGAATCCTTTTAGGATGATAGATGATATTTAAGACTGCACCTCTGTGTTTTTCTCTCCCTCTTCCTTCTGAATCGCAGTACATTTTTCTTTTTCTTTTTTTTTTTTTTTGGTTTTTAGCTTCTTCCCTTCGGCTATGTTCTTGTTCTCTTCTCTCACTTGCCTTAAAAAAGAGGCACAATGAAGTGTACTTCAATTTGTCCCTCAAAGCTTCTATGTGGAACCCTATGAGGCAGGTTTTTCCTTTTCATGAAATATTCCAAGTAAATCCATGTCAACCCCACAAGAATGGTTAAACCAGCCAATTTCCCCTCACTGTAACTGCTGTACCTTTTTTCTTTTCCTGAATAAAATGCAGCATCTTACAGTGACACCATACCAACTGTAAAACATGGTGGTGGTTCGCGTTAGGATGCCTATTTATGTCCATGTGTCTCTTTTACTCCCAGTACACTAAAACAAAATTAAACAAAATTCCATCTACCACCGTAAAAGTGTTTATTTTAAACCTTAGGATGCAGTTTTTTTTCTCCCTTTCTGAAAATGTTTCAAGTAAAAAAAAAACAACTTTAAACCCCACCTAGAACTGTTAACCAGCCAAAAGATTGTTGTCTTTATCTTCTCTCTCATTATTCTTGTTATATAGTTTTCTCTACCTACTCTTCCTAAATAAAGCATTTCTAATTAAGAACATACCAACTGTGAAGCATGATGGTGGTAGCGTGATGGTTTAGAGATGCTTTGCTGCATAAATCGGTTACACAAGAAGACAATTAGCCTGAACTTCTTTTGTTTTATCTCACTGAATTTCACTTATTTTTTCCCTTATCCCTGGCTATGTTCTTGGTCTATCTTTATATACATTTTCTCTGCCTTCCCCCACCCCTCCATGATCCATAATATATCACTATTTTGATTAGTCTGTGGCTCAGTCGGCTGTGGCTCAGTCGGTAGAGCGGGTTGTCCACTAATCGTAGGGTTGGTGGTTCGAATCCCGGGCCGGGTGATCCCATGCCGAAGTGTCCTTGGGCAAGACATTGAACCCTAAGTTGCCCCCGATGGCAAGCTAGCACCTTGCATGCAGCTCTGCTACCATTGGTGTGTGAGTGTGTCTCACTTGTAAGTCGCTTTGGATAAAGGCGTCTGATAAATGTAAATGTAGTCTATTTTTTCCTCATTTCATGCATCCTTATCATGAAATCGAATTTAAAGTTGAATTTATTTTTAAAACCTTGCATGCAGATCCTAATTATGAGTTCAATTTATATACTTTATATATAGTGCTGTGAAAAAGTATTTGCCCCTTACCAGTTTTCCCCTATTTTTGATTATTTGTCACGCCGTATGGTTTCAGTGCCTGAGACAAAATGTTAACTTTGAATACAAATTAAATTTTTAATTACTTTTTTTTTACTTTATTTAAGGCACAAATTTATACAGAAACAGTATCGCCAATATCACCCAGCAGTTTCCTTTCAAATTAACCAACTTTAATTGAGAATTAGATTCAGCTGGGTGAACCCAGCCAGACTTAACTGCAGCTAAAACTCACTCAAATGAAACCTTGCTCTCAGTGTGAAGCAAGTGCTGCAAAGTTTTTACAAGCTTATTATGGGACAATCAAATGAAACTTCAAAGGAAGTGATGGGTGAAACAGGCACAGTCATTTCTAAGGTGTTTGGACTCCAGTGAACCAGTGTAAAGCCCATTATTACTAAGTGACAAATACCTGGAAAAGTTGTGAATTTTCTCAGAAGTGACCAGTTTCTTGAAAAGAACTCTTCCAGAAAGTGAGAAAATGCCCAAGAACTAAATTTTTTTTAAATGTAGACCTTTCCAGCTTAGTGCTCATGACTGCACAATAAGAAAGAGACCTGGAAAATGTAGAATTCTTTAGAAATATGGTGGAGTAATATTTCAGAATCCACTGGATGATTCGGAAAGCTTTTTAGGATAATGTTTGCAGGTCAGACGAAAGAAAAATTTAACTTACAGTTCCTGCTACAGTGGTGTGAAAAAGTGTTTGCCCCCTTCCTCATTTCCTGTTCCTTTGCATGTTTGTCACACTTAAGT
>JAFFST010045490.1:13086-28085 GCA_022414735.1 Noturus placidus
TGACTATTGTTTAAATTGGTTTGATGTTCCGAAACACTTAAGTGTGACAAACATGCAAAGGAACAGGAAATGAGGAAGGGGGCAAACACTTTTTCACACCACTGTATGTCTGGCATAAAGAAAATATACCATCTTCCAGTCAGAACATGCCAGCTGTGAAGCATGGTGGTGATAGAATGACAATATGGGGATGCTTTACGGAATTGGGACCTTGATGACTTGCAACAAGACAATAATCCTGAACACAAAAAAACAAGTCCATATCTGAACGGACGAAAAGAGACAAAATCAGAAAAAAAGTTCGGGATTTCTTCAAAATGCTGACTTGAACCCGTGAGAGACCTGAAACAAGCAATTTGTGCTTGGAAGCCTGCCAATGTATCTGAATGAAAGACATTGTGAAAAAGCAAACAAATAAATAAATAAATCTCTCCACCACAGTCACAGTTATATCACATTATAGAGAGTGTTTGGTTGCAGATACTGTTGCAGTTGTTAGTGTTGGATAACATTGTGTCATAAATAAATCCAACAAAAGCTTCCCTTTGTGTAATATGCTTTGTCTTAAGAAATGAAATAATGCAACATAACTTACAAGTTATGTCTTATAATATAGCTTTATACAAATACAAATCCTAACAGTGCAATATTTATTCCATCTCCTTTTCTCTCACATCTTCTCTCTTTGTCCTGGTCACTTTTCTGTCTCACCCCTATTTGTGTCTTGCTCTCTCTTTACCTCTCTATCCCCCACCCCAACCTCATACCAAGCACCCCCACCCCCATACCCCATAGCCCCCACCCCCAAACCACATACTACCACCCCCACCCCAACCCCATATCCCTCTACCCCAACCCCATACCAACCACCCCCACCCCCAAACCCCATAGCCCCCCACCCCAACTCCATATCCCCCCTCTTTCTCACCATCTCTCTCTATCGCTCCCTATTCCTCTCTCACTCCCTTTCATTATCTTATTCTCTTCTCCTGCCTCTCCTCATCTTTCTCTCCGTACCTCTTAATAGATGTGCCGCTTCAGATGGCGGAATTTAATTTCCAGCTAAAAAGGCAAACAGTGATTCTGAACTGAATGACTTCATTACCCGAAGCGTGCTCAGGTCTCGCCGTGTTAATGGGGTGCATCTTCACGGCCAACTTGTGCAATTTTCATAATTTTAATGATATATGACACTATAATGTACCAAAGATTCAATCAAAGAAAACGCTATGAATTGGGCTTTTACAACTGTATTTATTGTATAAACAGCCTCGTTTACGTTTTCAAAACCCCTTCCTACACAATGTTAATCTAAGTAAATAGGACCACAGGGTCAAAGGTCATAAGGCTAATCAGTGTTTTATAATAGAAAACAAAAACGTGATTGTGATCAGGGGATCACTTAAACACACACACACACACACACACACACACACACACACACACACACACACAACACTACCGTCTCTTTTATCTAAGGCGTAAACAGATGATTGCAAGTAGAAACTAAGCCAAACACGTCCCAGAAATGTGCAAGCATGTGCATGCGCGTGGAAGGAAAGGAGGACAATAATGTGGGATCTGAAAATGCATGCGCACAGAGAGAGAGAGAGAGAGAGAGAGAGAGAGAGAGAGAGAGAGAGAGAGAGGGAGAGGGAGAGAGAGTTGTCCTTTAAAATGCAGAGCGTTTCCAAAAGTGCACTAGGCGCGCGCGCGCACTTCTCTCGCCCTGCAGATAAGCGATAAGGCTAATGCATCATGTTTCATCCTCCTCGCGAGCGCTCTCCTCACCACTCGAGTTAATGCGCGTTTCTGACTGCGCTATTAAACTTGTTTGGCTGTCGGAATTGTTGGGGACGACCATGAAGAATAGACGAATCCGATTTTAGTCTTATTTGACACTTTTATACGCTATCAGAAGTCACTGTATATGGATCTCGCGCGTGCTCTGCAGAGAACATATCGGATTCGCCACTTACGTGCATTGGACTTGCTGAACTGGAGTCGCATCGGATTGGGGACATTTGTGTAATTAGTTTGAATTTAGCGAAGGGGCGGTGGGGGGTGGAAGAAATAAAAAGTTAGTTTGAGGTAAGCTGAGAGAGAAAAGGACTATAAAATCAGCTAAGCTGTATGGATGCTGTCAATGCAAACACATGTACCTGCTGTGCTTTTAACTTGCATCACTGAAGCCTTTTTTTGGACTTGACACGCGAGGTACGTTCACGTTACCTTGCAGTTGCAAACCTGGGAAAGCGCGGCGGGCATGCGGCACGCGCGGATGCATGGCCGGGCACGGTGCTCTCCGCGCGCTGCTCCTGCTGCTGCTGCTCGTGGCCGCGGGGGCGTGCGAACGGGCCGCGGAGCGCCTCGCTTGGCTTCTGGCGGACAAGGGGCCGTTCCGTCGCGCGCACGAGTTCACAGAGTTCTCCGAGCGACACCAATACGGTTTCACCACCCGCTACAAGATTTACAGGTACAGACACGCGACTTGTATATAAGCCTATAACATTTCACTCACCCCTTTTATACTTTGTTTTATTTTATGTGGGGTTTTTTTTTTTTTGTTATTATAATCTGCAGCATGAAGGCAGACGGCTAGAAAATTAAACTTGAAAATGCATCTACGTTATAGAGTTAATGTATATGGTCAGATGGTTGCATGGTCAGATTTGCCAAGTATGTGTCACAAAAGTAATTAATTGACCAATCAAAATAACTCGGCATCGAAACCAGCCGAATCAAAATCAGCCCCAAAACAATCCAATGCCAAATCAAAACGAACTCCAATACAATACAAAATCCACCCAAAAACCAGGACCAAAACATCCCAATGGCCAACCAAACCCAGTTCAATGGTTAATAAATTAAGCCCCCACCCCTTCCAAAAAAAAAAACAAAAACAACAACACAACAACACTCATGGGACATTTAAAGCTAGCCCTTTCAAAACCAGGTTTAGAGACACTCCTTCATTCCACAATCATTTCCTGTCTACTATACAAAGCCCATGGTTACATGCTATTATTGCAAAGTCTTCCAGTTTGTTTTCATTTGAGTAAGTTCTGAGATGTTGTTCTGTATTTGCCACATTATGTATGACCCTGTTATTTGGGTCTACACTCTAGTTCTGGAAATACCATTGAGTATCATGTTTGACACCTGACTCGTTTTTTCTGACTGCGTTTTGGATTTACACTCCTATGAATGCATGCTTACATAACCACTGAGTCCTGTTTACTGTACCACCCCAATGGCCAATCAATACTAACTCCAAAACAACCCAAAAACAAGCAAGAAAACCAGCACAGCAACCACTAAATGCACCAAAACCGATTCCAAAACCAGTTCCAAACAACAGCCCAATGACCAATCAAAAACAGTCCTAAACAGTAGCTCAATGGCCACAAACAACAGGTACATGGCAAACAATCTAATCAACTCAACCCAAACAACAGCCCAATGACCAATCAAAAACAGTCCTAAACAGTAGCTCAATGGCCACAAACAACAGGTACATGGCAAACAATCTAATCAACTCAACCCAAAAAACAGCCCAATGACTAATCAAAACAAACCCCAAAACAGGCATAAAACCACTCAATATATCCATATCAAAAACCATCATTCAAAACAGCCCAATGGCCAATTAAGCCCAACCCCAAAAGCATCCCAATGGGCAATCAAAAACAACCCTAAACAGGAGCACAATGGCAAGTAAAAACAACCCAAAAGCAGCCTAAAGTGCCCAAATGGTGAATCACAACAAACTCCAAAACAGCCCCAAATTCTCCCAATAAAACCAGCCCAAAAACCATCCCAATGGCCAATCGAACCGGCCCAATGGGCAATCAAAACCAGCCCCCAAACCATCCCAATGAGCAATCAAAACCAGCCCCCAAACCATTCCAATGAGCAATCAAAACCAGCCCCCAAACCAGCCCAATTACTAATACAATCACCCTGAAAAATACTCAATGAAAATTCTAAACCATCACATATAAAACATGTATTGTAAGTCAACAGTATTAAAAGCATGCATTTCCCCTACAGCTCATTCACCATCACTTTAAATGATCTTGCATTATGATAATGTATTGTCCAAATAGCTATTAGAATGAGCCAAAGAACTGACACTCAACCTAATACATTTGTGCAGTAACGTACATAGTGAGGGAAAAAAAAATCTTACATAATTTTTTACAAATCTAATTGTGCCAATAAAACAGGTGTTTGGCGCATGATTACCAATTTACTGATGAGCTCTGAATATGGATGTCATTATGCAGCGATAACTCAACCTTGATGAAGTTATATCTCAGACAGTACTATGATACTGTATTGGAAAAAATATATATACAGTATATAGAAATAGGAATATTAGAATCAGCACAGTGGTGTAGGAGGTGGTGTTGGGCGCTCAGCTTCAGGGTTGAGGGCTTGATCCTGAACTCTCTGTGTGGAGTTTTGCATTATTCCTGTGTTTTAATGAACATGGGTACTCCGGTTTCCTCCTCCAGTCCACAGACATGCATGGTAGGCTGATTGTCTAAAGTGTCCATAGTGTATGAATGTGTGTATGTGACTGTGCCCTGCGCTAGACTGGCACCCTGTCCAGGGTGTACCACGCCTTGTGCCAGATGCTCCCTGGGATAGGCTCCAGGTTCCCCCGTGACCCTGAAAAGGAGTAAGCGGTTGAAGATGGATGGATGGTCTTTGTTTGTCCCTCAACAATGAAGTACAAACCTCCCACTCATGTAACTTTGGTACATTTGGAAATGTAATGACTCTTGGATGCAAGAAATCTTAGAACTAGCTCTGACGTTTCCATCCTTATGCATTTCCAGCTCTACCATTCATAAAACCTCTACACATCCCTAGGACCTCTCATTGCACTGACTGGTAGCAATGGCAGCTTTCTTAAAGCTAATGATTGACCTTTGCCATGGTTTGCTCTTTTATACAAGTGAATCTATCAGTGTCCTCAAATTATTGACTCACCTGTAACAGTGATGCATGCTGAGTGTATTAAGGGAACATCTGGTTGATTATAAACAATATTTGAAAGCCCTTCCTCCCAGACCTCCACCCTACACAACAGAGATGGGAAATAGGAACACCAGAGATGGAAAATAGGTATGGAAAGATCTGAGCAGATTACATTTCAGAGAAGAAGAAAAAAGAGCCATACAGTGTGTTTAGCACCTGGTCCCCTGCTGAGCTTTTTCAAGTCCCAGCACAATCAAATACCACCTACTGTTCTTGTCTGTGTCGGCCAAGTGTACAGGGGAAGCGTGGAACAGAAGTGGTATTAACAGGAGGAGGTGGAAAGGAGAGCCAGATTGTGTGCTGATTGCTTTTGTGGCCTTGTCTCGTCTCATGCTGCTTTTTCATTTCTAACAACTCGCTATCTTACACTTTAGTTGCACTTTGTCACTTCTTACGGAGTACCAGTTTGTTCGGTCATATGTTTTCTATATATGTGCTATTATGAGTCATATGTTCAAAGTGGTTTTGACAAGGATTCACCATATCAAATTCCTGTGGGAACACTACATTTTTAATCCCATGACTCTTTTCGCTGAGCTATGAAGAAGTCATGACAATATATTTTTATTAAAACATGCACAGTTTAGCTTAATGTGGCCAAACTTGATACTTCAAGACAATTTTAAGACAAAATATATACACATGCCTATGGTAACCCAAATATATAGGGCGGCTGTGGCTCAGTCGGTAGAGCGGGTTGTCCACTAATCCACTAATCGTGGGGTTGGTGGTTCGAATCCTGGCCCGGGTGATCCCATGCCGAAGTGTCACTGAACCCAAGACACTGAACCCTAAGTTGCCCCCGATGGCAAGCTAGCACCTTGCATGCAGCTCTGCTACCATTGGTGTGTGAGTGTGTCTCATTTGTAAGTCGCTTTGGATAAAAGCGTCTGCTAAATGTAATTGTAATATACTCTTTACAACCATGTTGAGCAGAAAAGCATCTCAGAAAGCACAACACCTTATAAGTTGAGGCAGATATTCTACAACAGAAGAAGAAGAAGACCACTTCAGGTTCCACTCGTGTCAGCCAAGAACAGGAATCTGAGGGTACAGTGAGCACAGACTCCCCCAAACTGCTCAGTTAAAGATTGGACAAACTTTGTTTGTTCTGATGAATCTCAGTTCCTGCTGCAGTATGTCAGAATGGTAGGGTCAGAATTTGGCATTAACAGCACGAATAAAGGGACCCTAACTACCTTGTGTCAACAGTTCAGACTGTTGGTGATAGTGTGTGGGGAGTGTTTACTTGCTTAATAACTCTGAAGCCATAGACTTTTTGAGTTTTGTTGCTGACAATGTGCATCCACATATACAATTGACCCATCTCATAATCAGTCCATACAGGATTTCGCAATGTTTTTTTGTTGCAGACAAATATGCTTGATTTTGCTATTACTTTTTGCAAAATTTGTGATGCAACTTGTGGAGATTTTAATGTTTTTTTTTACGGAAAAATACTTGAATTGGCAAAATTTCAGTTGCATGAAATTGTTTTCCGCTATCTTTCGCAGTGATTGTTGGTAAATGAGACCTTTTATCTGGACTCATGGTCGAGTCATGGTATAAATATATATATAAATTTTTTATTTTTTTATTTTTATGGAGCCATAATATCATGAGTTTTGTGGTGATTAAAATCATTATGCTCTATGAGGAATTTATTCATTTTGTTAATTCTCACTGATATGCTATGCCAATTGCAAGACCCTGTAAAGTTAGTGAATTATGCAGTATACAGTGATGTTCTGCAGGGAGTTTGGCCGATGGAAGGTGAACAACTTGGCTGTGGAGAGGCAGGAAGCAGTGCCCTTTGACCCCGACTTTGTGCGCAACATCAGGCAGCTCGGGCGACGGCCGAGCCTGCAGATGATCACAGACAACATCATCAAGAAGTATGGCACTCACTTCTTGGTCTCAGCCACTCTTGGAGGTAAGAAGAAGATGCATTGGCAGAAATTGTACAAGGCTGGTATGTATGTAGGCTAAATTCCACATGTAGACTAAATTCATCATTGTATTTTGTGTACTGATAATAACTGTTTTTATGACCCCTAATACTTCATCATGTTTCAATGAAAACTTTCAGTTGGAGTTGTTGAACTCTAGGAAAGAGACATGGTATGGTGGGTGCTGAAACGCCATTGCTAGTAGAGATAGCGAGAGATGGGAAATTCATAGAAAGTTACTTAGGAAGGAGGTCGGGCTTCAGGTGTGATCGTTCTCCTGAACTTCATTAAGTGTCATTTCAATTCTTCCCCATCAGCTTGTATTTAAATATTCAAGATTATAATGAGGAGTAACTCATGTGCTATAACAAATCATGACGAAATATAGTAATCTAGGTAATATAAAGTCTATGAATCTATAATGGTCCATGAATACATTTATAATAGTTCAAATTATTTATTAAAATACACCACTTCATAGCGTGTCTATATTATGCATTATGAGCAGTTACAAGAAGTAGTGCTCATCACACTCTCATGGTTGCATACTGGATTATATTTAGTCATATATAGACACATGTGTTTTTAATAACTTATACTGACCGTAAATTAAGTCATTGCTTATACCTGATATTATATTTTAATGTATTCTAACATAGTACAACTTATTTATAATAACTTAATCATTTGAAAGCTACTAGTATTTTGAGGAGGCCAAAATTAGTTGTTTTGTTGGCCCAATTTTAATGAAAGCATTTTGCATATCTTAACTATTAGGACAGTCTAAAAAAAACCAAAACAAAAAAAAAAAAACAGGGCAGACATTAATTTAGCTCAAAAACAGGAAGCATTGATAGATTCTTTCAGGTCTCTTCCCTGCTGTGGTTGAACGTTTATATGCTGAAGTTGATTAGCTGACTAATAGTGCTCCTCAGATCAGTCCATGCTGGTGTGACAGATCATTTTCTGTAAAAGGGAATGGGATCAGATTGCATATTCAGGTAACATGACAACCTAAAATATATATTTTTGTCATTTTACATCCATGCTTCTATTTCAGAAAAAAAATCGCCACCACTGATTAACCCCCATTAAGGACACTCAGACTAATGACCGAACAAGCTCACACAAATGAAGTGATTTGTATTCAATTATTGAAGAGTATAGTTAATGTAGATGAAGTTACACGTATTTAGAGTCCGGTTATGCACCTGCTTAAGGAGATTTTCTGACCTCACCATTCAGATAATTCAAATTACCTGCGTTTTCTTGAGTAAAAGGGCCTAAGACTGGGGTTTTCAAGCCCATCCTTGAAATCATAATACGTGTGCAGGATGTACTTTATCGTACTTTAATCCACTATTTTGATTTGTTTTTGTGCCGTCCTGTAAAGACACGCCAATGGGTTAATGGATAGCCCGACTGAGCACTCATCTACTGCAATTATGACTCATCATACGTGCTGTTCATGAACTTATGCCACATGATCACCTGCACCTGATTCATGTTTTGGGTAATGAGCACACGGGTGTATATATAGCCGTTGTCTGCATTATGTCTTGGTCTTTTGTTGTCTTAGACTTCTGTCTCTATGTCAAGGTGTGTGTTTCATGCCATAGTGTTTTTGTCTAGTCGTCTTAGTGTCTTTGTTTTGTTGTTGGTTTATTTAATAAATGTTTAAAAATCTGCGCCTGCATCCGTCTCATCTTCCGATTTGTGACAGAACGAAAGACCTTCTCATGGATGCAGCGGATTTTTTCAGATTCCATGAAGCCATGTGCAAGTGGGAGCCTTCCAACCAGGCTGGAACCACCCCCCCACGACGACCCGCTCGTCTGTGGACGATGCTCTGTCTCCTGTCAGCCTCAAGAACTCCCCTCTTTCTCACAACGAGCCACCCGTGTATGGGACTGACTTCCACTTGCCACGCCGACGGGATGTTCAACCTGCCCACTCATTTGCGGACGTCTCTCTGCCCTCATGCTCGGCTGAGGACGTCGCTCTGCCCTCATGCTCGGCTGAGGACGTCGCTCTGCCCTCATGCTCGGCTGAGGACGTCGCTCTGCCTTCCTGCTCGGCTGAGGTCGTCGCTCTGCCTTCCTGCTCGGCTGAGGACGTCGCTCTGCCTTCCTGCTCGGCTGAGGTCGTCGCTCTGTCTCTATGTTCCGCTGAAGACGTCGTTCCTCTTCCTTGCTGCCCGCCATGTGTCACTCCCCCTTCCTGCTCCATGGAGGACATCGTTCCCCCTCCAGCTTTCGCTTCGTTTTCCTGCCTGCTGAGTCCAGCGCGCTGCTTTCCTGCTCTGCTGTGGACTTTTCTCTGCTTTCCTACACTGCTGTGTACGTCCTTCTGCCTCCCTGCTCCGTCCTTTTTCTGAAGACGTTTTGTCCAGAGGGCCTGGAACGCTGGACAGAGGGGTGTGCCCGTTTGGGCGCTCCGGGAGTAGTGCTCTTGGTTGGGGGGGATTCTGTCATGTATCAAGAGATTCTGAACTCCAGTTCCCATCAGCCACTGCTGGGAACTCATGCCAGATGATCACCTTCACCTGATTTGGGTAATGAGCACACGGGTGTGTATATATAGCCGTTGTCTGCATTATGTCTTTGTCTTTTGTTGTCTTAGACTTCTGTCTTTATGTCACGGTGTGTGTTTCATGCCATAGTGTTTTTGTCTAGTCGTCTTAGTGTCTTTGTTTTGTTGGTTTATATAATAAATGTTTAAAAATCTGCTCCTGCATCCGTCTCAACTTCTGATTCGTGGCATTAAGCTGTTTGCAATGAACAAATCAAACAAAAGCAAGTGAAATAGTTCTACACAACGAATGCTTCAAGTGGTTTCCCCAAATTCAACTGAAAATGGATAAAAGCATCTTCTAAATGAATAAATGTAAATCTAAAGTGCAACTTATAATTACTTCTCCAGTCTCAAAATTATTCAACTCCCCGAATAGAATCCCTCACAACAGCACAGATATGCAAAACAGGTGTTGTCTCATGCACACCTGATGCAACAAATCAAGGGCTTCATTAGTTGTACCAGGTGTGCTTGAGCTGGAAGATATGAAGTACTTGAACTGGCTAAGGGGTTTGTTGAGTGAGTCGTTAGAAATATGTTAGAAATATGGCTAAGTCAAAAGAATGGTCCAAAAATTTAGATCATTACCCTTGACAAACAAGGAAGAGGATACAAAAAGATAGTAAAGGCACTGAATGTTCCTCGAGACTCCTTTGGAAGCATAGTTTGCAGATTCAAAGTTAAGGGAACAGTGGTTACACTACCTGGACGGGGGAGGAAAGGGAAGCTATCAACGGTTTCAACCAGATTTTTGAGAAGGCAGGTTCTGAAAAACCATCAAGAGACTGCAAAAAACATGCAGCAAGACTATGTGGCAACAGGCATTGAGGTTTCAGTGAGCACAGTAAGGCACGTACTAAACGCAGAAGGTTACCATGCCAGAACTCCCAAGACGTACACCACCCAAAAGCACAAGAAAAGTCACAATAAAAGGTGGTTGCAGCACCCAAAACCAAGAATATTACTGAACTGGACGCCATTGCTCATGAGGAACGGGCTAAGATTCCTCAGGAACGTTGTCAGAAGCTCTGCATTTCATTTGCAGCAGGACATAACAGCAAAAGGGTGCTATACTAAGTACTTAAGATGTTTGCCATGAAGGGGTTGAATAATTTTGAGACTAGAGAAGTCATTATAAGTTGCATTTTCATTTGAATTTGGGGAAACCACTTGAAATGTCGAACTATTTCAATCAATTAAAGTCTGTCAATTTTAACAATAAACATGATTTGCAATAGGGTTTGAATAATTCTGACTGCAACTGTAAGTATATAATGCTGTGTTCTAAGATGTTCTCCATATGAAAAAAATAAAAACCTTTTCATGGACTTTAAATAGACAATACTAATATTTAATAATTGATAATAATGTCATTTTAGGTATTTAATATTGCCATTGAATGGCATTCTGTAGTTTTTAAGCATACTTACAACCCAGAATGTACATTTCGGCACGACATATTGTCAAGCTGTCAAACAGCAGCTATTAATTGCCTTGAAACCTGGAAAAACAGACACTGCTGTAGACATCACATCTACAAGCCAACAAGGCCTTTCATTGAACTGTAAAGGGAGCTCTGTTGACATGCAAGAGCATCCATGCTGCACATTCTCAATTTGTACCCGTTTTAGTTGAGTAGTCATCCACACGAGTGCATTTTCAGAATTAGGAATCTCTAAATAGTGTAATATGATACACATTGACTATTTTGCACATTTACTGCTGATTACTGAATAATTTTTTTTACAGTATAGCCTAAAAAAGCATTGAAGTTCTGAGCCAGGTTTGATAGCCATGCAACCCCTTCTTCATTTAAATGGCTTGGATGTTAGTCCTAGTTGTGCTCCATCGTGTTCAATTTATGTGGAATGGAGCTTGAACTAAACAGACAGCTTCTGTCTGATTGGGAGCAAGTCAAACAGACTGTAAGTCTATTTTGCTAAATAGATATTTCCCCCAATGTTAATTAATTACTTTGAATCAAATTATTTAGTACAAGTATACAAGGTCTTGGTACAAATGGAAAATATGCCAGAGGTTATCACAGAAATATCACAGAACTTGCCGATTGTATCGACATCAGTGACGCTTTCTGCTACTGCTAGTTTGTGACGACGGCTCTTATTGTACTCTAATTGTAGAAAGAGTCAGTACCCAATAGCTGCGTTTCCCTCTGAGAATAATTACAGTACTCACCACAATGATCCCACAATCGATTATCTCAGCGGCTAAGTGCACCTCCCGTGCCCTCATTTGGACTCCATTTAGATCTCCAGACAATTCAGCACCTGACCGGAGCCATTTTTCCTCCGAAACCCATTTTCCCCAAACAAAAACCCTCCAGTATTTGAACTTCCTCCTGTTCTCCCTCATCCTTTTACAGATGGGTGATAAAAACAAGAGAGCTGTACTGGGGCTTCTATGCTGGAAGAGTCTCGATAAAAAGAAAATGCAACAAAGTGTGAAAGAACCGTTTAGAGTTTGAAAAATTGATGAATTAACACTGATCTGGTGATCACACATTTCAGGATACTTTTCAAAACATTGCCATGTTCAGATTATTCAATTGTCTACACAAGATCCATTTTAATTGTATATATATATTTTTTAAATCAAAGACATGTATTTCGTTAGCCCATGTTTGGATTACAAGGCACCCTTCAATGGTTTCAGAAGTTTTAGAATTTTACTTAAAAAGTTTTTTAAGTTTTTCGAAATATCTTGTAAACCTAGCTCATTTTTTTTTTCCATTCCAGAACATTCAGGAAGTAGGTTATATGCAGGTTATCAGCCTGACCTTCTTAGAAGATAAAATATACCAATATACCAGACGTTCCACAACATTAAATGTAACTATAAACAGATAAAAAAAATATTTTATTCAGCAAATTGCTTTGATTTAAGACGAACAAAACACTTCAGGACATGCTGTTACTGGAAATTAATCAACAGTAACTCCACAATAACGTCAAATCGTCCTGTCATTGATTGTTTTTCCTGTTATAGCGTGCTCTCAAGTCAGTCCCTTCAGCAGGACTTCATGATTTTGCGATCGCAGAAATGAATACAAAAAATCAAGCAAATTTCGCAATATTCGGAGGAGCTTGCAATTACTTCAGATTTGGGCCAAGACCTGTCATGCAACATAATCACATTGCATTACATTACAGCATTTGGCAGACACCTTTATCCAGTGCGCCCTTATCCAGAGTGACTTACATTTAATCTCATTTATACAACTGAGTTGAGGGTTAAGGGCCTTGCTCAAGGGCCCAACATTGGCCACTTGGTAGTGTTGGAATTTGAACTCACAACCAGAAGTTGTGATCAGATCAGAAGTCCAAGTCTTAACCACTGAGCCATCACTTCCCTATCACATTCAGCCAAAGCTCTCTTCTATTCATGTGCATCGAACATGAGTACAGCCAAAAGGTCTGATTTACCAACAGACATCGCTGTGAAAGACCGTGCAAAACTATTTCGTGCAATTGCAGTTCCACCAACTTAAGTAGTTTCCGGCAAAATAAGCACAAAACGCTCTGCAAATTGTGTCACAAATTTAGAAAAACACAAAATCAAGCATTTTTAAGCACGACAATCACACAAAAAAAGCACTGCGATATCCTGTACGAACTCTCAAGTAATTAATTCTGCCCCAGGACCGTAGCTTTCATGGTACTGTACTGATTACTATCTTGTTGCTTCTCTTTATACTATTCCCCAAACAGTAGCTAATAGAGACACACAAAACGTTTGGAGAATAGAGAACACTGGTGAGGTGAAGACAGAGAGATTCGGTGCTCAGCTGTTCAGCGACACGTGAACTAACAGTTCTCACTTCTCTCTTATCCAGGCGAAGAGTCCTTGACCATTTTCGTGGATAAACGGAAGCTGAGTGAAGCCCATTCAAACAGCGGGGCTGCTAACGGCACGCTGACTCTCGAGGCCCTCCATCACCTCGCTGCCTCCTACTTCATCGACCGAGACAGCACATTGAGGAAACTGCACCACCTTCAGATCGCCTCAGCAGCCATCAAGGTACTTCCTCAAGCGTGCGGTGTCAGAGCTTAAAGTAACTCGAGCCTTAACGTTTACATTTTGTTCAGGTCAAAAGAACCAATGTTACATTTGTTATTATGAAAATAATAATTAATAAACAGTTAAATATGAAATAATACACCCATCACCTCCACCTCCCAGTGCTATTAAAGTAGCCTTTGAATACAAAAGTTTGTGCACCCTTAGATCACAATAACTTTTAACTCATAAATGACTATTACATCCTATAAATGCTTTTAATTATGTTTTAAAGTGTTTCTTTATTAATTAAGTAACAAAATGGCAAAAATGAATGTCATGATATTATTAGTAAAAAAAAAACAATAAAAGATACTGTATCAGTGATATCAGTTCAAAGGTTTGCACTGCACTTCCTGATTGTGACTTGAAATGTTATCTTCTACGTAGACCCACCTTCTAAAGAAATTCTTTAAAAGAAATTAATCAGTAGATTAATTTTCTCTTTGATTTTTGACTCCTAATACTAACATACATGTTCTATTTTGCATTAAAAAAAGATAGATGAAGATTATATATATATATATACAGTATATATATATATACAGTGGTGTGAAAAAGTGTTTGCCCCCTTCCTCATTTCCTGTTCCTTTGCATGTTTGTCACACTTAAGTGTTTCGGAACATCAAACCAATTTAAACAATAGTCAAGGACAACACAAGTAAACACAAAATGCAATTTGTAAATGAAGGTGTTTATTATTAAAGGTGAAAAAAAATCCAAACCATCATGGCCCTGGGTGAAAAAGTGATTGCCCCCCTTACTATAACTGTGGTTGTCCACACCTGAGTTCAATTTCTCTAGCCACACCCAGGCCTGATTATTGCCACACCTGTTCACAATCAAGGCATCACTTAAATAGGAGCTGCTTGACACAGTAAGGTCCACCAAAAGATTTCTTAAAAGCTACACATCATGCCGAGACCCAAAGAAATTCAGGAACAATTGAGAAAGAAAGTAATTGAGATCTATCAGTCTGGAAAGGGTTATAGAGCCATTTCAAAAGCTTTGGGAATCCAGCGAACCACAGTGAGAGCCATTATCCACAAATGGCGAAGACATGGAACAGTGGTGAACCTTCCCAGGAGTGGCCGGCCGCCCAAAATTACCCCAAGAGTGCAGCGATGACTCATCCAAGAGGTCACAAAAGACCCCACAACAACGTCCAAAGAACTGCAGGCCTCACTTGCCTCAGTTAAGGTCAGCGTTCATGCCTCCACCATCAGGAAAAGACTGGGCAAAAATGGCCTGTATGGCAGAGTTCCAAGGAGAAAACCACTGCTGAGCAAAAAGAACATCAAAGCTCGTCTCAATTTCTCCACAACACATCTTGATGATCCCCAAGACTTT